>JAEAOA010001176.1:327500-335000 GCA_016746295.1 Potamilus streckersoni
TATCGTTTGCTTCGTACACAAACTGTGATATATTTAATGTTAATATATTTAATGTTATATTGTTTTGTGTTTGGTTTGTTTTAAATTTATTAAACATACCATAATGTTCTAAAAAATCGATTATTAGTATTATTTGAATATGAAAATGTTCAAAGCTCTCTCTCTCTCTCTCTCTCTCTCTCTCTCTCTCTCTCTCTCTCTCTCTAGATTGATCGATCGATCGATCGATCGAACGAACGATTGAATGCTTGACCATCGTAGCAGGATTCGGGCTAAAATTTAGGAATTGGCGAACGTGGATGATTTTCCGACAATATCTCTGGACTTATGAATGGTGGCAAAAGTTAAGTCAAATCGACCAAAGGATGAGAGAGACAGCGTGTTAAAGTCAAACCGAATAGAGAGAGAGAGAGAGAGAGAGAGAGAGAGAGAGAGAGAGAGAGAGAGAGAGAGAGAGAGAGAGAGAGAGAGAGAGAGAGAGAGAGAGAGAGAGAGAGAGAGAGAGAGAGAGAGAGAGAGAGAGAGAGAGAGAGAGAGTTTGTGTTTTGGTTGTACTGTTGCTAAAGCAGGACAATGACTTAGATATATACAGTAAATATTTTAAAATATTTTAATTACCTCTTGTTGGTTCGTCTTTTGGCTTAGTTTCTATTCCACATTAATTCATTAATTTCCATGTGCCTGTACGTGATTGGCGTTGCGTTCATTAAATGGTATAGATATCCAAGTGTTGCTACTGCTCTACTTTTATCATTAAACCATTTTTCATGTTCAAATAATAAGTGTGTTTTATATTGATTGAATCAATGTGGAGAAAAATAGAAACCAAGAAAGGAAAAATGAGTGTAAATTGCCACTACGGCAGAGAACAACATTTTGTTGCCGACATACTTGGGATATGAGTTCACTCACTGGGTCAAAATATGGCTGCCTGTAGTCAATCTACGTTCAAAGGGTATATATATATATATATATATATATATCTACTTTATATATATATATATATATATATATATATATATATATATATATATATATATATATATATATATATATATGTGATACACGTAAAAAAATACATATACAGTATGCACGCTGTATCAATGATATACCAATCGTTATATAAATATTTCATTAAAAGGAAATTCGGCAAGCTTCATTTCCTTTTAATGGAAAATTTATACATCTCGTGGTATATATACATATATTCTATGGAGATGATGCCCCAATACTAAACATCACTAAACTGGAACACTAAAAATATCGCAGTACATCGTAGCGATGTGACTGAAAAATTATTAAGCTATGTTAAGCTCTCTCTCTCTCTCTCTCTCTCTCTCTCTCTCTCTCTCTCTCTCTCTCTCTCTCTCTCACACACACACACACACACACACATCTTTACAACTCTTGACAAGAGTTAGTCATGCATGCATGAATGACTTTTCTCTATTTATAGCTACAATACATGTAATATGACAAATCTCCTTAACGATAATTATGCATAACTTCCCCATATATTTTTTGCAAGCTTGTTACAATAAATAGCTACCTCTGATGAGTAATCGCTCCAACAAAGGCAAAGGCAACTATATGAACATAAGTATTAAATATACCCATCATCCGTGAAGCTTTAAGAATAAAGACATTTCCAGACAGTGATATATACATATCGCACATAATACACAGGGACATTTTCACACCCTGATATATGCACACCTTACATAAAATATAGACATACACATCATACATAAAGCATAGAAATTTCATACACTGATACATTCACCTCACACATAAAACAATCATTTTGATATACTTATATATTATACATATCACAAATAAAATATAAATACATTCCATACACTGTTATATAAAGATCACACTTAAAGCTTAGACACATACACATTGCACATAAAAGAACACACATGCATGCATTCATACACACACACACACACACACACACATATATATATATATATATATATATATATATATATATATATATATATATATATATATATATATATCACAAGCAGCAAAGACAGCTCAATATACTGTTATTTACACATCACACATAGAGACAATTCCATAAATTGATCTATAAAAATCATACATAAAACAGAAACAATACCATACATGAATATGTAAAAATCACACGTAAATTAAAGATACATTGCTATACACTGATACATCATCACAGATGAAGCATATATACATTACCATATTCTGATGAATACAAACGTAAAGCGCAGAAACATTACCATACACTGACACACACGCACACTAAAGTCCCTGAGAATATTTTTCAAATTTTTTTAAAGATTTCTAGTAGAGAGTGTCCAGCCAGTGAAGGATGTAACTTGCATTCCATAGATACCCGTATCAAAACGTAAAAAGAAAATAAAATTTTTAAAAAACAATCTCTTAACTTTTATTTGAGGTAACAAAATAAACAAATGTGATTTGTCCGGTTATGGAATCATCACATGTAAGTGAATAAATCAACATTTTTCCATTATAATGGTCGGAAGAATCAAATGTCGACATGATTTCTTTCATGGTAATACCCCTATTGTATACGTCAATTTACCATGTGGTTGCATCTCTTTATAATGTTGGTAAAGTTTGTATGGATGGAAACAAAATATTGGATACCACATTTTTGTGCGAAAAATGTCTTCATATCAGACGAAACCATAGTAATTTTGTTTTTCAAGCTCTTGCACTATAACTTTGTTGTTCGGTCTTGACATAGATTTTGAATTACGATATTTCTTGACCATTTGGCTTCTTGAAATCATGGTCAAACAAAGAGCTTTGATAGGGTGGTATACATGGAGTAGTAGTAGTGGTATGGAATAAAAGGATATACTGTCAAATTATATCTATATGAAATGTCTGAACACTCATATATTACATCACTACTGGAGCAAAGTTTTATCAGACCCACTGACAATAATAGATTCTTGCATTTGAAAAAAATCTATAAAATTCCAAATAAATATCTGGGTCAAAAGAAATACATCACTTTTGGAATGAGGAATGGCCACCAAAACAAGTTTGTTCCCCCAGCGGGTCGGGCACAGATTTGAATTTAGAAGCCTGGACATTTAAAGTGCTTCATATGTCTTTAGATTTAATTTATTGATTAATACTTCAACAGTGTCTCCCCATTTATATAGTATTTGTTTGTTAACGCTAAACATAAATATTTCTTATCCATGATCACTGCATTTTCTAACTTTAAAAAGCAAATATAATTAGTAGAAATGAATTGAAGAGTGAATGTGTCCTAAATTATATAACGGACATCATATTGCTTACATAATTAGCAAGATCAGCACCTTATCCATATCCTGCAACTCAGACTTAAGGATCCAGTTAACAAAGACACCGAACATTAAAGAGAAATGAATTTAGGACACAAAAAGCAACAAGATTTTTTAATGCAATTAAACTGCAAGTTTAATGTTGACTTTGATCAATCTGATAACAGATAGATACGACATCACAACATTACAGTTTTGGCAGAATTATGTTAGCTGAATAGTATACACGGAATCTAATTTATGTCGACTATCTTATTTTCAATGAACAAAAAAGTGTCTGCCAAAGTTAATAAAATTGTTATATATGTTAAAAGTTTACTTTCAAATACTAAAACTATTGTCTTAATGTTCAAAAATACATTTACTTGATGAAAAAAGCTTGAAAAAAATAAGTTTATTTTTAAAAGAAAAATAGCAAAAGTTATCAACGAGTTAAAATTTTTAACCCTTTTATTTCACTCTGACTGCACGTCTCATTAAGATCTCAAATAACAAGCCAGGAAATGCTACAAGTAAAATGACACGACCAGATAAGAAAAAATAATTAGCTCAGCTGCATTGAAAAATTCGTTTTCTACATTACCATTATTAATTACAAGAAATTCATTTAAATGCCTTTTAGCTAACTGATTGCAAATGGACAGTATTCGCAAATCATTAGCTACTGTGCTAAACTATGATTCTTCTGGAACAAGTAGGCGAAATGGGAATAGAAAAGAGTGTGACCAAAATTACAAGTAGAAGGATCTTGAGAAATAGTGGAAGGACCGTTAATTATAGTAAAATGTTCATACGTAATAGTAAACGGTCACGAGCAAAAGTAAACGGATGGGGAGTAATAATAGAAGGAACAGGATTAATAGTCCATAAGTAATAGTTAAAGAATAATGAGTAACATTAGAATGATCCTGAGGTATAGTCAAACGATAAGTAGTAATAGTAGAAGGATTATGGGTAACATTAGAATGATCATGAGTTATAGTCAAACGATAAGTAGTAATAGTAAAGGATTATGAGTAACATTAGAATGATCATGAGTTATATTCAAACAATAATTAGTAATAGTAGAAGGATTATGAGTAACATTAGAATGATGAGTTAGTCAAAAGATAATTTGTAATAGTAGAAGGATTATGAATAACCTTTGAATGGTCATGAGTTATAGTCAAACGATAAGTAGTAATAGCAAAGGATTATGAGTAACCTTAGAATGATAATGAGTTAGTCAAAAGATAATTTGTGATAGTAGAAGGATTATGGGTAACATTAGAATGATCATGAGTTATAGTCAAACGATAGGTAGTAATAGTAAAGGATTATGACTAACATTAGAATGATCATGAGTTATAGTCAAACGATAGGTAGTAATAGTAGAAGGATTATGAGTAACATTAGAATGATCATGAGTTAGTCAAAAGATAATTTGCAATAGTAAAGGATTATGGGTAACATTAGAATGATCATGAGTTATAGTCAAACGATAAGTAGTAATAGTAGAAGGATTATGAGTAACATTAGAATGATCATGAGTTAGTCAAAAGATAATTTGTAATAGTAGAAGGATTATGAGTAACCTTAGAATGATCATGAGTTATAGTCAAACGATAAGTAGTAATAGTAGAAGGATTATGAGTAACATTAGAATGATCATGAGTTAGTCAAAAGATAATTTGTAATAGTAGAAGGATTATGAGTAACCTTAGAATGATCATGAGTTATAGTCAAACGATAGGTAGTAATAGTAAAGGATTATGAGTAACACTAGAATGATCATGAGTTATAGTCAAACGATAATTAGTAATAGTAAAGGATTATGGGTAACCTTAGAATGATCATGAGTTATAGTCAAACGATAGGTAGTAATAGTAGAAGGATTATGAGTAACATTAGAATGATCATGAGTTATAGTCAAACGATAAGTAGTAATAGTAGAAGGATTACGAGTAACATTAGAATGATCATGAGTTATAGTCAAACGATAAGTAGTAATAGTAGAAGGATTATGAGAAATAGTAGAAGGATCATGAGATATAGTAAAACCTTCGTACGTCAAAAGAAAAGGATCATGAGTAATATTTGAATGATCACAAAAAAATAGTAAAAAGATCATGAGTTGAAGTACACAGTTTTAAAATATTAGTATAGGGTCAGTGGTAATGCTAAACAGATCATGAGTAATATTAGAAAGATCATGAGTTATATTAAAAAGATCACAAGTAATAATATAAGAATCATGAGTTACAGTAAATAGTTTTTAAAATAATAGTCAAAAGACCAGAAGTAATCGAGGAAGATTATGAGTAATATTAGAAGACAATGTGTTACAACAGAATGATCATGAGTAATAATAAAAGAACCATGAGTTACAACAAAAAGATCAAAAGGTGAATAATAGTAAACGATTATAAGTAATAGTAGATGGATCATAAATAATAGTAAAAGAATCATGAACAATAGAATGGTTGTGAGTAATAATAACAAAATCATGAGTTTTATTAAAAAGGTCATGTGTAATCTTATGATGATCGTGTGTAATATTAGAAAGAATATTATCACATATTCGGTATTGTTTTCCTACAGTGCGTGCAGGTTCATATTTTTGATATTCGTGTAAGATATCTCTTTATGTGATTCTGATTGGTCCAGATGAGATCATGAAATTATTGTGTCTTTAATGATTGGCTGCGACCGTGGGACAACGTTTTTAACTACGCCTTCTGGAAGGTTTGATCTGAATCAATTTTTTTCTGGCGGCCATTTTTTAAATCGACTCGCAAATGGAAATTGAGGAAATATCATATCGGCTGTCTCAATATGGATATGCTACTCCCACAGGGGTTCATTTTGTCATGTTTAACAATATCATCATAAGAAAAAAAAAGGCATAAAACTACAAGACAAGAACAATAATAACGAATAAAACTATGGGATAGCGGTGTGGGTGGGTGTGGTGCGTATATTAGTAACATAGATATAGAGTCCACCGTATATACAAGCGTGGTTTAAATGTTAAATTAACAAAGTAAACGAAATCACCTCTGTTCGGAGAATAATCTGGACATGAATGGGTCTCCTAACTGACAGATCTTTATCGAACCACGGCATCTTTACATAGCATATATGGGATGTAACAAATTTGTTTACGTCTTCTGTTGAGTCTATTTTTCAAATCAAGCAATACAAATATCAGGTCACAAATGTATTGCAGTAAATGTGGGACTTTTTGTATCCGGTAATCAATTTCACATGAAAATCGCAACAATGTAACGCTTTTAAACACACATTTTAGGGTTCACGTATATTCTACTGTCGGCTTGCTGTACTGCGACATCTTACCGTAAAACAATGTGGCAGCATCACATCGCATTTATAATTATGTTTTGAAAAATGATTTTGTGGTTACAAAATGTTCTGTTTATTCGGATGAAAGCTTTTCTTTGATTTATAGTTTGTAAAACAGTACAATCTAATTTTGCTAGTTCAAATTTCTTTGGGATCATATTTTATGCACAACAAATGAAAGGTACACCGTCTGTCAGAATGAACGAAATTATTCGTTCTTCTATCAATCTAAATAATTTCCACTGAAATAAAAACTGTGCTAAAAAGAATCTCAAATGGGTAACGATTTAATATTAACTCATTGAATAATATCCAGTTTTTGCGAGCCTTGATTCGCAAAAGCTGGACATTATTCAACTTTTTTTCATAAATTCAATATTAAATCGTTACCCATTTGAGATCGTCTATTAAGTAATAGTACAAGAAGAATTAATTATTGTCAATAGATCATATGTAATAGCAGAAATATCATGAATAATTGTAGAAGAACCATGAGAACTAATAGAAGAATCGTGAATAATAGTAAAAAGATCATGAGTTATAGTAAAAATAGCGTAAGCTATATTAAAAATATCACAAGTAATCGTATAATGATCACGAGAAATAGAAGCAGCATCATGAGCCATATGAGAATGATTATGCGTTATATTAAAATGATCACGAGTAATAGTAGAAGGGTCATGTGTTACAGTCAAAGGTCATGAGTAATAGTAAGAAATGATGAGAAATAGTAGAAGGATCTGGAGTAGTAGGTATAGTAAAAGGATAATTAGTTATTGTAAAAAGGTCATGAGTAATAGAAGAAGGATCATGAATTTAAAAAAACAAATGT
>JAEAOA010001176.1:340000-437500 GCA_016746295.1 Potamilus streckersoni
CTGCTATTTGATGTTCTGTGATATAAAATCGTATAAGGTGAATTTTTCTGACACACATTATACATTTTTAGGAAAAACTCTTGATTTCATATGTTAATAAAATTGTTTTAGTAGCGATTTAAACGCTCATCACATTCATAATCATGTTTCTAAATTGTTGGAGAAATAGGCGGTAGCTGAGTGTTGATTGTAAAGTGAAAGTAAAAGACAATCGAAATATGGTTACAGCGTCTTTTAATTTACTAGGCTACAGGCTTGATAAGACCATACAATACTTAAACAAACAACGTAAGTAACCAGTCCATGCAAGTCAACTCAAGATAGTTGAAATCGTGTGCTTACTGTCTGAGGTTTGTTGGACACGACCGCTCTGTGATGTTTCTACAATACGTTCGTCCCAACAATGTTCACTGTAACACAAGAAACGTGCCAATACAATTTAAGTATATTTGTTTGCACGAAAAAGACATTAACTTGACGAAATATATAATTTGAAACATTATACGTGCGAACTAAACAGTTATAAAGTCACTGTCCTAAAATTATTGTAAAATTTTCAAATATTTTAACCGATGTAGCAGTGCAAATTTTCAAATATTTTAACCGATGTAGCAGTGCAAATTTTCAAATATTTTAACCGATGTAGCAGTGCAAATTTTCAAATATTTTAACCGATGTAGCAGTGCAAATTTTCAAATATTTTAACCGATGTAGCAGTGCAAATTTTCAAATATTTTAACCGATGTAGCAGTGCAAATTTTCAAATATTTTAACCGATGTAGCAGTGCAAATTTTCAAATATTTTAACCGATGTAGCAGTGCAAATTTTCAAATATTTTAACCGATGTAGCAGTGCAACCGTTAATAATATTCGCACAGAATGGAGAGGGAAAAAATACATGCAAATGCATGGTTTTGGCTTTAATATATACATAAATCTACTTTTATGTAAATAACAGGAAATATTTTGTATTGTCAGACTACCACTCGTGAAATATTTCCTTATATTTACTCAAAAAAGTAGACGTAATACTTATAAGGAAACTGTTGACAGATACTAATGTCTACATCCACCTTTATTTAAGATATATTTTAATGTTATTCTAACTTTGACACCTGTAATTTTGCAAACTTGATGATCGAATGTTCGTAAAGAATTTAGTTTCTTTAAATGAATTTGTACAGAACGAAATATAACAGAACGAAATATCACAAAGAAGCAAGGTTTCATATGTCTCATAACTCATGTCCAAAATACAGCACTTATTTCTAACTTAAAAACTAAATATAGAGAGGACAAACACATATTTTTGTCTAATGCTAATAGAGTTATCAAAAAGGTCGCTGCAATATAGGAAGGTCGTGTCAAGAAAACTAAAGGAAAATAAACGAAAAAGGGTAAAATACGTTACGATGAGAAACACACTAATACTTACAACCCATCGTTCACACCTACAAACACTATAAGATGGATATGGAAAGCTTTGTAAAATAATATACATTTCTATAAACTAAACACGCGCCCGCCTACAAATAAACCTAAACAGAGCAAGGGGAAATATTTTCCATTTGAACACACAATGACACTTCCCAAACTAATAGTGTGTGTGTGTGTGTGTGTGTGTGTGTGTGTGTGTGTGTGTGTGTGTGATTTGGATTGTTAATGTAGCTTTAAAAAAAACCTCAGTCATATCGCTAAGATGTCAACGGTGTGGAAGATCTTAGTGATGTCTAGCACTGGGTCATCATGTCCCACCCAGTTACATTATCTTGATACCAGGCCGACCAGTATCAACACAAATCTCTTAATGCTGGGCTTTAAGCGAGGCAGCTACTAGTTCCATTTTTGCATAAATCTTTGGTATAACTCGGTCGGGGTTCGAACCCGCTATCTCCCGTATCCGAGGCAGGAGCTCTAACCTCTTAGGCCACCGGAGGGATCCCAAACAAGCTAGTAGGAGAAAACATGTGTATTGTTTCACTCCAATTCACAATAACACAAAGTTGATAATGCTACCAGGGGAATAAAGATACAATCACACTATGAAACTTGCGGGAAAAAATGATAAGCGAAGTAGAGGAAAGATGTAAATTGGTTGACCATACGATCACGCAGGGACACGGATAATTGATAAAGGTACACGTGTAACAAAGAATGAAAACATGTTTTATTTGTGATATCTAGTTCTCTGTAAATTCTATAATTTTGGAAGGAAACTACTATTTCAGTACCTTTACAAAGTTTTGATTATAAACTTGTATGTTTGCATTGCAGAATTATAAAACATTAATAAGAAATAAAGATGATTGGTCGTATGGATTGATCAAATAAAAGTCTGACCGAATTTAATAAATCAATTTCTGATAAACAGCGAGTATTAAGAGTAGGGTGGTGATGTCATTATTCTGCAGATCTCGATAAATACTCATAAGTAGACTTACTTTTGGCAATACAAAATCCGAATAGACTTCATCATTTCTGTTTATCCAGTTAATATTTCACTTCTATGATTTTTTCAGGGTTTTATCGATCTTAACTTCCTTCCCAAAAATACGTTCAGTACTCTTGAATCACAACAAAGCTTTGACAATTTTTAGCCTGGATTTTCTATTAATAAGGACATCATTCACTTTTCAAGAAAGGTAGTTAGCAAAATGATAAAGAAAACTTCTCATTTGCAACCTGTGCACTGTACACGAAGATAGGGATCGTCTAAATCCACAGTATTTCTAACACGTTATTAGCTTATTTGGTTGAATTGTGTACATTAAAGTTTTGAATGTGAAGAATAAGAAAAGGAAAACGCATCATCTGTTGTGATCATTTTTTATCTTTAATTTTCTCTATTTATACATAAAACAATATTAATAACAACTCTCTCTCTCTCTCTCTCTCTCTCTCTCTCTCTCTCTCTCTCTCTCTCTCTCTCTCTCTCTCTCAATAATATGTCTGTCTTTCTGTGTAACAATATCAATAGAAAAATATTTGTTTGACTTTATCTGTCTATGAAACAATATCAATAGAAATGATGTATGTCTTTCTGTCTATAACAACATCAATAAAATTAATGAGTCTGTCTTACTGTCCGTGTAACAATAACAATAAAGTAAAATTATCTGTCTTTCTTTCCTCTCTAGATAATATCAATAGAAATACTCTCTCTCTCTCTCTCTCTCTCTCTCTCTCTCTCTCTCTCTCTCTCTCTCTCTCTCTCAAGAACAATCAAGCTGTCATATTATACATAACATTACGGCAAATTTACTCTTTACAACCTTGTAACAAATTGTATCAATGTCTTGAAGTCGTGTATATTAATATTTCTATCCGTCATGCTAAAATTCCCACGGAGAAATGTAGTGGTAATACTTAATGTTACATTCCTGCAAGGTAATATGCCATTCAAACGTAATGCGAAACTTCCATTAGAGTTCAGATTTGTGTAAACTTAATGTTAAATTCCTACTGGGTGATATGCCATTCAAACGTAATGCGAAACTCCCATTATAGTTCAGAGTTGCCCAAACGTAATGTTAAATTCCTATAGACTCCACAAACTCCTAAACCTAATTTTAGCTTACCATTAGAATCAATAATGGTTCAATGTAATACAACATTCCCATCGACCCAATTTCACCAACCCCCAACAACTAAAAAACATTGCTATTCAACTTTTTGTTGATTTTATGGTACTTCCGGACAAAATTAATGACGATAGTGTTTATAAAGAAAGTCGTAATTGTTAATCACCAAAACGGGCCGTAGTAGCTCAGCTGGTAGAGTTTCGGACTCTCGAACTAAATGTCGCGTGTGTGATACCCGCTTAGGCAAACCAGGTTAGGTGGCTAATTGTGTCTTTGGAAAGAGTATTTAACTCCCAATTCCTCGCATTGGTAATTTTCTAAAAAGTGCCACAAAATAAACTGGTATCATTGACTTTTGACCAAATTTTGACCTACCTGTACTACTGTTACATCTGTATCTGGTGATACTACTATACCTTTAACAGAGCTCTATGACTAAGACATTATGTTCCTTAATTACGGCATCACGGATAAATTTGTCTCACATGCGACGAAGTATGGCACTCAGACTGGTACATGTTCAAGTAAAGTCATTCGGATGAATATCTTACAATGATGTTTATATCAAATTTTGTTCCACACAAATCAGGCGCTTCTACAATCTGATTATTTAGTATGTTCAATGTTACATTTCCCTAAGCCAACCAGCTCTTAAAAATTGTTCCAAACACCTTATCTCATTATATCATTTCATGTGATGAATTGCTAAAGTCAATCTATTTCTTGATTATAATTTGACCTAAGTGAAAGTATTCGTAAAATTATTAACATTTTTTTTTCGTTGCAAAACTCAAAGTTGCCCATGCTCATTAGACCACTTCCGTTATAAATGCTAGGTTTTGGAGGTAAAATAAATCTTACGTGTTGTCAAGCTCTTCATTTTCGGAGGTAAGTTTTTTTTTTTTATATGTACTCATCAATCGCAATGTACCTAAATGGAAATGAATGGTTTTGAAAGAATAAAAGCATAACATGCAGTTTGTAAGAATAGCATGCCCTGTCGTGATGAGTATTGGGCGGCAAGATTTTTTTTTGTAAATGCTGGAGGACATGCTCCAGTACCGCAGCGGCTAGACACCAATGCTGTATAAACCTCGAGATGTTGTAAGTACTTATTGGTGTTGTATGTCTAGTATATGTAACGATAGACCAAATACACTGATTGTTTTATAATCTGAATCGAAAGGGAATTGTTATTCGAAAGAAAGGAAACAATTCTCAGTATCTAACGTGTGAGTAGTGTTTGAGGTTCAAAGATAAATTAATAAATATCACAGATACTCTCGTTTTGCCCCGTCGTTTTGACAAGTATGTAAATGCATGGAAATTATATGTGAATAGACAAACATATTAAACTGGAAGCTGATGGATCAAGTGCCTTACTTAAAGATTACGAAAGAACAGTTGTTGGCATGGGAGAGAGGAAGTTCAAAATAAATTGACGTTAACACTGTTATTTTTCACTATAAATTTAATAAATGAAAAAAGCAATAGAAAATTAGTCGGTGCCTTGGTATGGCACACACTCGCTCACCCGTCAAAAGCCCACCATTTTAATCCTAAAGCGGTTGAGCTCTTGCCAAGGAAGTCATACTCTTCATCATCATATTTTGCTTTTATTCAGTGTAGATTGTAGACTGTAGACAGATTAACCACATATGGTATTAATTTGAAATTTATTTGTAGACCTTTTAATTTCCATAATTCTATTTTTAGCATAAAAGCCATCCGTATAAAATATTGTTAGTTTGTAGGGTGGGGTCAAAATAGATTTGATATAATTGTATTAAGGAGTCACTGAAAGTTTGACAGTTGTTGACAAGAGGGGGTAAAAATTGTCCAAACATTGTTGGTATAATTAATGGATATTCTCTTAGAAGTTCCGTGATCTGTTAACTAAGGAATGGTCTTAGCTAGGTTCCAAAGTATAAGGGTTCCTTTGCGTTTAAATTCTCATCGTGATATATATATATATATATATATATATATATATATATATATATATATATATATATATATATATATATATATATATATATATATATATATATATGCAATAAACTGACGACGAACAGTACGAAACTAGTAACTAACTAGCCTCAGCGCTTTGGACTCTTAATGAGTCTTTTTCAAAGGCAAATACAAAACATATATACGATAAACAAATAAACACGTGTAGAGGTTTACAAACACTACGTTTTTGTGTTTTTTTGTTTATCGTATATATGTTTTGTATTTGCCTTTGAAAAAGATCATTAAGAGTCGAAAGCGCTTAGGCTAGTTAGTTACTAGTTTCGTACTGTTCGTCGTCAGTTTATTGCATCTATTTTAATTAATCCCTGACACACGTGATCCCTTGGTGGATCCAGTACGCTTGAAAGGGTTGTTATTCGCCATATGATTTGAATTATATATATATATATATATATATATATATATATATATATATATATATATATATATATATATATATATATATATATATATATATATATATATATATATATAATCTCTGTGCGCATGAAAGAACTCGTCTAAATTGCAAAACTGTCATTAAAAATTAAATTCAAGTTCTAATTCATTGTACACTGTATGACGATTAACGCTCTCGCCTATTTTTGAGAGCTGCCATGGCAATTCTCCATGTCAAATCTTCAAGGAAGAATAGAAACTTCGTTATGTTTAACCTAGAGAGGATATTGTTAAATTTAACACCAAAGTTGCCAATAAATTGGTAGAATAGATAACAACATGTTTAGAAAGTTAAATACTTGTTCTATGTTTGTATTTTTAAATCGTAAACATATCTAATCAAGCAACACATATGTTAACTGCAGGATCTAATACACTCCTAGATTGGTCTACAGTAACAGTTTAGATTGCATACCGTATGTACTTACTTAAAAGTTGTGTCCAACTGCAAATCATACAAACCATGATCTGCCGTCGCGTAATGCGCTGGCATATTAAGGTCCATTTTGTTCTAGTGCTTACTCATAATTTCATAGACCCGGATTTGCTGGCGCATTATGGGGTGGCAGCTCTATAAATGAGTACACAAGGTATGTTTGGTACAGTCCCATCTACGTTTCGTGTTCTTTATAACCCATTGTCTTTCAAATCGTAAGCGCGTATGGCCATACTATAAATAACTGAATGAATATGGTTAGTTCTGAAACGATTTAAACTATGATTCTCTCAAACATGTGTTGATATAGTCACTCAGAGTCTCTTGAAACTGCATAAAGAGTAATGCTATTTTGCATGAGTTTAATAGTGGATTTAATTTTATTTTATTTTGTTTTATTTGTTGTTGTTTCTTTGTTTTGTTTGTATTTTGCGGGGGTTTTGTTTGTGTTTTATTTTAATTTTTTGGGGTCGGTTGTTTTGTTTTGTTAGTGGGGTTGTTTTTTTTGTTTGAGTTTTTGTTTGTTGTTGTTTTTGTTGTTTCATTATTGTTTATTTTTGTGGCAATTTTAGTGACTATAAACAAGTAACTAATGATTCAGATTGGAAATGTGCATTTTAGTATCTATGAAAGAAATTTTCAAAAAGATTTTGTCGTGCGTATACTGCAAGATTATAACTTTCGGGGGTTTTTTAATCACATTTTATCCGTTAGTAAACATACCAATCTAAATAGCCACAAAAATATTTGTCCAACTTCCATGGTATGCCTACATTTGAACACAAACTTTTACGGACCAAATTCGTTTCCATCATGAAGTAGAAATGATACCGAAGAATGTTTTACCACACACATGAAATCCGTTGGATGACGTTAGTAGTAAGAGCGCTACAGTTTCTAACGACGTCACGTGCTTGTTTGGCTAACTGGTGAAAATATTACAAGTTCGTTTCACTGACTAACACGAATTACCATAAAGCATTCGTATGACCAATCTTCATCTAAGAGATGACAACGCCTGAAAACAATTCCAGAAAACATCCTCAGTTAGGTTGTAAATGAATGACATATTAGCAAATGTTTCAGCACAGTTCCTCTTTTGTTGTTGTTGTTGATAAACTGATAATCATTTTTAATTGAGTAAAAAACTAAAATTCTTTGAAAACATTTCCAAAAAAATCAAAAATGTCCACCTGTTTACAGTTTTGGATCTGTAAACTTAGAAATAACTGGTGTCGGTCTTCATAGTCTTCATTGGACTTTTCATTCTAAGGAAATTTCTCTGATGATTGACAAAAATCTAAAGATCGCGCTGAAAGCTGTTCTCTGGAATGTTCTGTTAAGCAGTAATTAATAAATGCAAGCACATCGGTGGAGATTCAAGATGTGTATCACAGAGAAGAGTTTAACGTTTTCCAGGAGAGAATGAAAGTCTGTGCCACTTCCGAATGGTCATACGGGGCTGGGCAAGCATATCTTGCCAATGTAATAAGTCTTCCCCACGGGCAAACATGAATGACCCAAAGGAAACAAAACCGTATTCTCCCCCACTATCTTGACCACTTCGGCTTGCCTTTCTCAAAGAGATGACAAAGTTACAAGAGTTCACTTGTTTCCCGGAGAAGTTGAAAGTAAAAGATTCGTTAAATGTAATCTCTGGTCCATGTGTTCTCCTTATAATAGTTTTCTTGGACTTGATAATTTTCCGTCCGTAGCGGAAATTCAGCTTGACATAGTAGCCTGAAACGAATAAGGGATTTATTGCTACAAATATTAAGTGGTCTATTTGATAATAATAATAATAATAATAATAATAATAATAATAATAATAATAATAATAATAATAATAATAATAATAATAATAATAATAATAAATACATAAAAATATACTAGCAATAAAGTCGTTTGTATCTCTATCATCATTATGTGCTAACGACGATGATAATATTGGTGACGATAATGCGGTATATAAAGGGTCGATTCTATTAAAGTGTTTTGTCGCAGCATGAATATAAACGTGATAAGAAAGTTGATGATAACAATATTGTTCGTAATATATTCATAGCTCTAATTCAATCATTTACAATACGATTGATCCGGTAATAATTCGCGAATCTTTCTCAAAGTTTAGGTCGAGAGCAGTCAAAAAGACGTGAAGCGAAAATTGCATTAAAACTATGTTGATTGATTGTATATTTAAAATTCAAATTAATCAACAGTTCAAATCGTGAAATACAGGCCCGTAACATTGATTATTTTTATTAATTTTAATTTTTGGTTGCTCTAATACTTAAGTAAGCAATCATGTTACCATGTAAAATTTAAATTTTTTTTTATTGATAACCCCCACACGAAGTAGCAACAATTTGAATATGAATTTAAAAGGAAAATTATATGACAAATTTTAGTTTTACACTTTGACTGTGATCTAGTGAAAATGGCAGAGTGACTGATATAAGATATCTTCAACGATAGTATGCATGTGATTACATATGATATCTGGTAACTGTCAGCAAAGTAACAAATATATGTCCGACAATGTTGTGTCTGTAATTACATACGACATTTAATGACAGCCAGATAACTGATATATCTCCCAAAACGGGGTGCCTGTGATTACATATGATATCTGGTAACTGTCAGCAAAGTAAATCATTAGTAGTCACAGCCACCCGTTGTGTGCAGATGATTAAATAATCCCTTGCATGTTTAGTGTGCTTTAGATTAAAAAAAAAGCCCTCACACCAGGGCAAGTGATTGATGTACATGTGATATATGATCCAATGAGAATCTTCACAGCGGGTGGCTGTGACTACTAATGATTTGTAAGCACAGACACAACATTGTCAGGCACATATTTACTTTGCTGACGACAGATAAAGTTTAATTGGTTAGCATCTGTATTGATTACCTTTCTCACTTTCGAGATCAGTCTCTCTGAGATCTCTGGCTGACAGAACAAATATTTTGATCTGATCGACATTTGGCAGGTATGTAAGACCAATATATATTTCCCCGAGTGGCGCTGAACTCTGCAGTATTAAAAATAAAAGTTCAGTAACGAAAACTCGATTGTATGGCTAACACGCAAGTGTCTTAACCATGTCTTTTAATACACGTTCTAGAACTTGCATATAAAACGTATGCTTGCAATTGCGTCACTATGGGGTGCGGACCACATTGGGTGACACCATCACAGGGGGTGACACCAAAATGACTGTTTATAAAATGTTTGAATTTTTTTTAAAGAAGGTGGTGCAAATGGGTGACACAATGAGTTACCTCACTTGCTGACACCAAACCTAGTGACGCCATCGCAATATTGTTCTCTTTGACATGTGACTTAAATAGTCAATGTATTTAGCTGTTAAAATACAAAAATAATTATATATTTAAGATACAGAGATCAAAGAAAAGTAAGCTTCCTTATGATTAGTGCCGGATTACTAAATAGGCAGAGTAGACCCCGGCTTATGGGCTCCACGCCCTTTAGGGTCCCAGCGACAACGGATCAAAATAATAATATTAATAATTTTTGTTTATTAATATAATATGTTAATTTGTTTAATAGCATTGATAATTATTACTGTTTGTTTTGCGTAATAAGATTGATTTTATTAAAATTGTTAGTTCGTAAAATTAAAAACGTATTAGGATATAATTTGCGGGGGTGGGTGGGTGCGGCACGATAGTTCGACTGCTTAAGAGCCTCCGCAGCGTTTAATCCGGCACTGTTTATGATAAAAAAATATTCTTCAGTTTTCCAAATGAAAACTGGTGATTTAGTTCTATCGACAATTTGAGTATTATAGTAATATCAAATGTTCGAGCGCGACCAATTACTCCAATCATTTTCAACCTGTTTTCCAGTGAATCCAAATAAACATTTCACTAATATAATTGTGTGTGCTTTTTATGATCCTTGTATACCTGGATAGTTTGTTCCAAATCTCGCCAGCATATGTTTCCACGTGTCATGTCAAAGTCCTTCAGGGGGACGAAGACATGGCCAAGGGAGTGTCGCACTCGTCTTTTATCCACGTCATAGACAGAAAACCGGATGCTCCGTGACGCAATTTCCAATGGTGGCACCTGATGTAAAGATACATCTTCTTACACTACGTTATACTGAAAATTTGTTATGAAGATGATATCGGTTGTGGGGAAAAAATCGATGTTACAGCCGCTGCCAAATAACCTAACAGTCACACTAAAAGTGATCGATTTCAATAATGCTTTACATGGGAATCACAAAAGTTACATCTCAATACAAATTTTCATGGGAATCGCATAAGTGACATTTCAATAAAGCTTTTAATGGGGGACAAAAAAGTGACACCTCAAATAATCTTATCATGGAAATCACATAAGTGACATTTCAATAAAGTTTTTAATGGGAATCACACGAGTGACTTAAATTATAAGAGTGAACATCATACGGAGGGGTTTTGCAGCAAAGTTCTGTCAAAAAAAAATGTAATACAAGAACAGGGTATTTAATATGATATCACATTCTGATTGGCTAAGAAACCAAAAGTACATGAAATAATCTAAGGGTTATAAGCTATATAATGTCTTTGAATCAGTTGTCCTTTTACATTGTCTGCACAATGGTGTGTTTACGATTCTCAGTGCCTTGCAAAACTTGTTTTAGCGGGTTTTTTTATATTCTTGTAAAGTCCTGGGGAATAAAAACAACCTGAGAGTGTCTTAACTCTAAGTTGATTTTATCGTGTGCATTCTTGCTTCATTAATTAAGCTGACTCATTTTCCTGTCGTACCAGCCATTTAATCGAGAATATATATATATATATATATATATATATATATATATATATATATATATATATATATATATATATATATATATATATATATATATATATATAGTGAGAGAGAGAGAGAGAGAGAAAGAGAGAGAGAGAGAGAGAGAGAGAGAGAGAGAGATAGAGAGAGAGAGAGAGAGAGAGAGAGAGAGAGAGAGAGAGAGAGAGAGAGAGAGAGAGAGAGAGAGAGAGAGAGAGAGAGAGAGAGAGAGAGAGAGAGAGAGAGAGATCTATGGGGAGTGGGCTTGTTTAGGTAAACAAAGATATTTCCTAAGTGACACTACAAACTTGTATACTTCAACTTAAAAAAAACCCAGAAGATTATCTTTTCATTACATACCTTTTAAAAGGTAAACACCGTCAACTTGATTCTGTGTGTGTCAGTGCGATTAACAGCAGCATTGCTACACCAATAAAAGTTAATACAGCTTACATTAAAGGTTAGAAACCTAAGTTGTACAAATATAGTTTGTACATATCACCTTTCATATTGGGGGGTGGGGTGGTAAAAATAATGACTGTATTCTTACGGATTAATAGTATTGGGTGTTAAAATGTAGAAACATCACAGAACGGTTGTATCTGACAGACACCGGAGGGTAACAAAAGATTTTAATTATTTTGAGGTTACTTAGGATGATTTTCGTTCTTTATATTAATTATTTCCACATGAATTTAATTGTTGTGTGGCCTTGTCATGCTTTCTTTCTAGATCTGTAGCAGACGCTTTATACAATTTTCAATTGTCACTTAATTTCATTTTGCAAACAAGATTAATCAACGCCCGATTTATTCATCGTTTTCAAACACGGCTGTTAAGCTACTTATAAAAGTTGATTACTATATTTTATCACAATATTTTTTTCTTAAAAAATGTGTACCGTTTGCCGTAGAGTACTACGGGTATACAATACTGTGAGGGTACCGTACAGAAAGAAGCCAATATTTTTTTCTTAAAAAATGTGTACCGTTTGCCGTAGAACACTACAGGTATACAATACTGTGTGGGTAACGTACAAAACGAGACCAATATTTTTTTCTTAAAAAAAATGTGTTGTGTACCGTTTGCTGTAGAGCACTATATGTATACAATACTGTGTGGGTAACGTACAGAAAGAGACCCATATTTTCTTCTTAAAATATGTGTACCGTTTGCCGTAGAGCACTACTGGTATACAATACTAAGTGGGTACCGTACAGAAAGAGGTCAATATTTTTTCTTAAAAAATATGTACCGTTTACCATAGAGCAATACAGGTATACAATACTGTGTGGGTACCATACAGAAAAAAGCCAATATTTTTTTTTCTTAAAAAATGTGTACCGTTTGCAGTACCGTACAGAAAAAAGACCATTTAAGTTGAGTATATGAGTTTCCATGATCTTTCATGTTGAAAGAAAAATAAATAATTATAAAAAGTTAATACCTTAAGTCTACTTTTTGGTGTTTAGACTTTTTAGCATTTCTTGATGGATGTAGTTCATAAATTTACAAGAGTGCAGTGGTTAAGAAGTAGAAAATAAAACAGGCATACATATTGAATGCTGAATTACAGATTTGAATAATAATCGATATATTTCCTTAATAGGGAAAAAGTAGTTCAAAAATAGGTGTGGTCATTGTTTCGATTTAATTATTATCCCAGTGATATATTTCAGTATCTCACTATGAAACATATAATATGAATGCTGTAAACAAAATCAATGTATGATGGCGATGAACAAGTAATTATTTCAGAGTTCACACAAAGGATTAGAGATATTGCATTTCAAAGTTGGTCAGGGTATATCACTAATTTCTCAAAATGTTAATACCATAGTCAGTACAAATCATTTCAACAATGTGAGAAATACCTCTCATGCAATATTCCTTTTAAAACAATTTAGTGCAGTTCAGATGTTCAAACCATAAACTAATGACTGAAACAGGAAAATGGGGGGAAAAATAAATAAAGCATTCCGATTTTGTGAACTGTGCAGGATAAGATATATTTAAAACAGACTGCATGTGGTGCCGATTTAAACAATGAAAGCGAACTCCTGCTAAATCACCACAATCCTTTCTCTAGTACGCAATGAAACTCTTATCAGCTTGAAACACCAATCGACTACGTCTACGATGCAGTCAATCTGTCCATCTAAGAAAAGACAGTCCGACAAGAAGGTAATTTTTTGCAACAGCAATGACAGTGATTTCAACACACACACACACACACACACACACACACGGCGCGCGCGCATACACACACACAGACACACCGAAAAGTACACATCCAAAGATCCTGCCCCAGGCTACAATTCCAGCCACTGAACCGGTGAGGTCCAAATCAACGACTGTTATAACCATTGAGGTCCAAACCTACGGCTGTTACAACCAGTGAGGTCCAAACCTACGGCTGTTACAACCAGTGAGGTCCAAACCTACGGCTGTTAAAACCGGTCCACAAGTAACTGACAAGTACCGAAGTGTAAAAAGACGATGATGAAAATAGAATAAAACTTTGGGGAATGTGCTTGTTCTTGTTGTCAATTCGCATTGATTTTTTGTTTCATTTTTTAGGAGATTAAGTTTATTTTTAATTTGTAAAACTCATGTGTGGAAATGTATGGAGGGGGATTACCGCCATAATTCTATGCATGTATTTTCTAATCTTCCGTGATGAATAATTGTAAATGGCTGCTTGCAAGTGCTACTTTCATAATTCTATCCATGTATATTGTATTCTACATTGATGCAAACTGTATGTGGCAGTTTGAAACAGTTACTTTCCTTCTGCATTATTGCAAATGAATGCTAGCAAATACTACATTCCTAATTCTAGTCGTGATTTTTCCGTTCTTCATTGATACAAGCTGTAAATGGCTGCTCGTAAATGCTTAGATCCACTTTCCATCTGCGTCATTTCATCTTGCAATTTGCCAACTGCTGAACTGATCCTGCAGTTTGTCCTATGTAAGTTGTTACAAGTTTTGTATATTCTGTTTATAAACATGACATATTACAATTACAACTGATGTTTTCAGTATCGTTTGTGTTGTCCAACTCGTGTCGCCATCTGTTGTCATAATGGTATGTTAGAGATTAGCATGACATTATGACAACAGATGGCGCTCTAAATTTCTAAAGTTTTTCCTTTACTAGAAATAATTAATGCTCCCCACGGAGCTTCAAGATTAGTTATTTATTAAAGTAAGGATCAAAATTACAATGATATATTCCCTCGTACTTTTCTTAACGAGCTTTCATCCGACGATCTCAGGTTGTAAGGATCTTTTGTACGTCACTCATTTTGATGCATGTCACATACGTCTATTTTTTTTTCCTTCCTGTTATACTACTGTACATAAGCTCCGGCTAAACTGATATATTTCAGAGCAGCATCAATTGCACATAAAAATGTTTATAAGTAAAATGACATTTAAAATATTAAGCATTCCAGAAGATTTTCGTACTCTTATCACAATTTTCATTTTGGAACATATTTTGTCATTATAGCCAATAGTGGAAAATCATGTTTGTATCATGGTAAAAATTGCGAATAGAGGTATTAGATTTAGTGTACAATTATCATCCAATACTCAATCTACATTTCGTATGTACAGAACTTCAACCTTTGAACGTATTTTATATTAAAAAAAAACAACAAAAAACAACATACAAACAAACAGCCTTACAACTGGTTGCATTCCTTAAAACTTGTCTCTGAAAGGGAGACAAAAGACAATGTTACAGGAGGTTTTACATTTATTTATGCAATTATTACCATTATCAAACCAATTAAAAATAATAAATTAGTTCAATAATTTTAAAAACATAAATATAGCACCTTTACGTTATAATTATTCAGCTGCTCTTTGTCACATTAAAAAGGTTTTTTAATTAAAAGAAAATAAATTTGAAAGACATTTTGAAATGTGAATTTCGTTTAGTGACCCCACTCTCTCTCTCTCTCTCTCTCTCTCTCTCTCTCTCTCTCTCTCTCTCTCTCTCTCTCTCTCTCTCTTCTCTCTCTCTCTCTCTCTCTCTCTCTCTCTCTCTCTTCTCTCTCTCTCTCTCTCTCTCTCTCTCTCTCTCTCTCTCTCTCTCTCTCTCTCTCTCTCTCTCTCTCTCTCTCTCTCTCTCTCTGCAGAGTGATTGTCATTTAAATTATGAAATTTACCTTATCCAATGTTCCAAGGATATTTTTTGTTCATAGCGTGTGCAAATAACCTATTTTATTGCCAGCAACAAAAAAACAAAACAACAAATTCTCCAAAAGGTGACCAGTTTTGTACAGTGTGTATACTGAATACAGATTCAGTAATGGAATGTTGTTTGGGATTAATTCTTTAAACTATCACCAGGGAATATGACCTTACTGTTCTTGAGGCATAAATGACAAATGAATGTTGTATGTAAAAGGAAATGTTTATTGGTGAATCCAGAATTTAGTTTTAATTCCTTAAAATTTGCAATTATGAGTATGTTTAATCCAAAAGCCAATTTGTGTGAAAGAGCTTGTCTTTATTCATTTCGTCAGAATGTGAAAAACAAAAAAGATTGGCAAATAAATTTATAAGAACAAAGTAACAAGACAATCCCGATATTTGATCGTTATAACTGCCTACCTGTATGACAATTTTTGTTTTAGAGTAATGCATCTAATAATATTGGTTTTAATAATGCCGGTTTACATTAATTTTTTTCCCTACTATTTCCTATGAAAAGTTAAACACAGGACTGTATATAAATTTATTATTTTTGCTTTATTGCATAGTTATATTTTGCTGATATGTTTTTGTCATGACATTATTAGCATATATTTTACATAGGACAAAGGAATGATACAATCATAGACAAATGAAGATGTTTATGCAGGTATTGGTGGTGGTGGGCGTTGAATTCTACAACAGCCTGAGCTTTTAGTAGCCTTACAGACTTTGAAAGGTTTTTAAAATATTAAAGGGTGGGTGGGTGTCTTATCTTACTCTTCTAACAGAAATAATCACATCTGTAGAAGATACATGCAAAAATTTATATTAATCTTGTTAGCTACCTCATTAAATTCATATTTAAATGTAGCCATCAAATTTGGTACTGTATTGTAGTAGTAATAATAAAAACAAATTGAACTGATTACTGGCAGCGGTATCAACGTAATTTATATTACATATTTTATATTTTTTAATTGCTACCAAAGGAGAATGATACTTTATCAGTGAAGTACCTTTCAATCAATCATCTTATCTATACTATAAATTTTGATTCATATATGGATGAATACGATTTTAAATAATAAAAAATGTAGTTTCCAGTTTTATCTATGGAAATAAAGAAAATGTTCTTTATGTTAAGATATATAAAATATATTTCATATTGTTATACTTTATTTTCTTTTATAGTGAAATAAGTTCATATTTTTATAGCATATAGCTATACTACAGTATATGCTTTGTATGTGATATCTTTGTTTGAAGTCATTTGCCTCTTGCTGTTGCATTGGAATTTAGATTTACAATGAAATTGGAGATACGAGATTCTTGTCACATACAACTAATGATAATACTTGCTGGCTATTGCATAATCATCCATGCCATACATATATACAGCTAAAATTAATTTCATAGGGATGAGAGAATAAGCAGAATAAACATCTCTGCAATGTAATCTCTCTCTCTCTCTCTCTCTCTCTCTCTCTCTCTCTCTCTCTCTCTCTCTCTCTCTCTCTCTCTCTCTCTCTCTCTCTCTCTCTCTCGTGAATAAAGAAAAAGAAAGCATGTCCTTGATGTATAATTTGCGATTTGCTCCAACTTTATGAGATTTTTACTGATACAAAAAGAAGAATTTGCACTGTACTTTAAAATAATAAACATGCTCTAAATTGATAACATTGTGTACGAGAATATATAAACAAATTAGGACCTTAAACCTTTCTTGTAAGAGGTTACCCTATTCTTCCACCGTGCGGTAGCGGTAACTTACACACACACAATATCCAAATAAAAATGGGGTGGGAAGAGTCAGTGGAAATATAACATTGTGTAAAATACATCTAATTGTATACAATTTGATACCTTTAATTTGTTTTGTGCTTCTTGTATTTCAGCTCTCTTTCAAATGTCAATACTCTGAGAAATAGCTGACTGTAATGCGGTAATATAATTCAGTGATATTTTAAATAAGACGCCCAAATATGCCGTAAAGTTGTATAACATCATGTTGCTAGGATCAGGGGAGCTGTCGTACTCTAGGAAATTTGACGTGTCACAGCGCCATCTGTTGTCATAATGAGGCATTATATTATGGTAACTTCCTTGATGCTAACTTACAACTCGCTTGATGCTACATTATAATCATTATTTTAAAAGGTGCAATCTGTGTAACTTATAATATAGCAAGTTTATAACAAAATTATAAAACTTGTAATAACTGGCATAGCATTTGCCATAAGACAAACTAAATAATATGTTCGGTAGTTGACAAATTGCGAGATACAATGACGGAGAAGAAAAGTAGATATAAGCAGTTGCAATCAGCCATTCACAGCTTGCATCAACGAACAGAAAATTCATGACTAAAATTAAGAATGTAGCACTTACAAGCAGCCATTGACAATAATGCAGTAGCACTTGCAAACTGCCACATACAATTTGCATCAATGGAGAATACAATATACATGGATAGAATTATGAAAGTAGCACTTGCAAGCAGCCACTTACAATTATTCATCAAGGAAGATTAGAAAATACATGCATAGAATTATGGCGGTAATCCCCCTCCATAGAAATGTACTCTCTCAATGTTAATCGCGCTTTATGCCTCAGTGACTTGCTACCTTACCATTTCCTTTTTTTTTTATCCATTTCTCATCTGCGTTTACACGCTTTTTTGCTTATTGCTTTATAAATAGGCCAACACCTTTTCTCTGCCATCAATGAATGGCTACAAAAGTATCTATTCTTACTTTAATTCAAATATAGGTTTAATAAAATTAATAAATTATTTAAATCCAATCTTACTGATAATTTATTTTCGTAATAGACATATGATCACAATATATGTGTGTGTGTGTGTGTGTGTGTGTGTGTGTGTGTGTGTGTGTGTGTGTGTGGCTAATGACACCCTGGATAAAAGAACACTGATGTATTGCTGTTTGAAGTTTTCTTCCAATAATGACACCATGGATAAAAAAAAAAATAACACTGATATATTGCTGTTTGAAGTTTTTCGTCCTATAATGACACCCTGGACAAAAAACACTGATGTATTGCTGTTTGAAGTTTTCTTCCAATAATGACACCATGGATAAAATAAAAAAACACTGATGTATTGCTGTTTGAAGTTTTTCGTCCAATAATGACACCCTGGACAAAAAAAACACTGATGTATTGCTGTTTGAAGTTTTCTTCCAATAATGATAATGACACCCTGGACAAAAGAACACTGATATATTGCTGTTTGAAGTTTTCTTCCAATAATGACACCCTGGACAAAAAAACACTGATGTATTGCTGTTTGAAGTTTTCTTCAATAATGACACCCTGGACAAAAAAAAAACATTGATGTATTGCTGTTTGAAGTTTTCTTCAATAATGACACCCTGGATAAAAAAAAAAACACTGATGTATTGCTGTTTGAAGTTTTCTTCAATAATGACACCCTGGACAACAAAAACACTGATGTATTGCTGTTTGAAGTTTTTCGTCCAATCGATCTTGCAGGTAATGCATTGTAATATTCATGTTTAATTATCGAACTACATTTTGAAGAACATCTGCGAGTTTAGATAATAATAAAAATGTTAGTAAAATCTTTTTCCATTCGGAAAATAAAAGAGTGGTAAGGTAGAATGTACACCAGAATGAACATTACAAGTATCCATATAATCCTAGCACTAAAAGTTTGGAGTGTGCTCCCATTGGTATACCAATATCACTATTAATTAAAGTTTATTCGAGGAAATTTAACATGATTCGACCAAATTATCCAAGGAAGAGACATTTCTTACTGAACTGTTCACAAAAAAGGAAATCTGGAAAGTCATAAATCTCCTGGTCCAGGTGGATTAACTAAAAAATTCTGTCAAACTTTTCTCGACTTGATTGGCGATACACTTCTTAAATTATGTGCCGTGATATGAAACTTTAATATTTTATACGAATCAAAAGAGCTGTAAATGACACACTGCTATCTAAAACTCCCCACAAGTCGAAAATATGACAAATTGTAAATATCTCTTTACTGAAATTGGATCACACAATATAATATTAACAAAATCGTAGTCAGAAGTCGAAGTAATGTCCTATATCATGGACATAAATCAAAGGAATAAACAATCGCTCTATATTTGACGATTGGAATTTAATTCGAAATATGTGCTCATATAAAATAATAAAAAAAATAATTGTTTTACCTTTATTTGTCTAGATCAAGTGAAAGCTTTCATTCGAGTCAATTTACAAGTCAAATATCTTATAAATTTTTTGGTCTTTTATGCAGATTTTACGAGTTGATTTACAAGCTCATGTCGAAAATCTTACAATCTTTCGGCATTTTATGCAGACTTTATTTATGACACGGAGTTCTATATTTTTGTTATTTTTTAAACTGATATATGTTTTCTCATTCATTCCGAATAATATTATATCAAAAACTTTTCCATCTTTACGGGGTATATGCCTACCTTCACTATTATATATTTTAACATATGAACCTGTCGATTTGGGGAAAAAGTTCCGAAAAAAAATCACATGTATATAAGTTCTAATTATACATTAGATAATTGAAAAATCTGTGTAAAAATATTTATTTTTGCTTGAAAGCATATAGGGAAGCATTCGGAACAAAAATAACTTTTTCCCGAATCAAAATGGAAATGGTATGCGTAAATGGAAGGATGTCAGTGACCATCCATTTGGTATGTCGCTAATTTAGGGTCAGAAAATAGAGGGTTTTCTCCTTGGAAATGGTTTGACAAACGATGATGATTGAAATAATAATCACATAACACCTCAAAATACGTCTATGGAAAAAATATTAACCAGAATAGAAACTTTTCGCAGACCATAGACTGGTTTGCACCCTTAATCCAAACCTAGGATTAATAACTTAACGTATTGTTTGAATATTCCCAGGTAAACTCCATGAAAATCATTCGGGAACTCGTCCAAGAAAACTCATGGTATACTTTTAGTAACGTGTTTAAAAGTTTTTAAATCGATTAGAACTGAATTATTGCTTTCTAGAACCCAAGGTCGCAAGATTATATAGATTTGATTTACTTTTGTACAGTTTGGAAAGATTTCTGCAACAAAAATATTGATATGTTACTAGATATGTATGCTTTTAAAACTACACACATTGTTTCTCCTTTTTAAAATCTTTGGATGGACTTCTGAAGAGCAATGAAGAACAAATATATTTTTAATAAAGATTACATTTACGGCCCAAATCATTTTTTTCTTCTTTTTACATTATAATTAGCCTTTGCTACCATTTGGCAAAATGTCGCGATTATTGATGCGAATGTTCTGTGTTAAATACTTTACGAGATAAGGCTGCGGATAGGATTTGTGTGGCCTAATAAAAAAATTTTAGTAGGCCCATAAAAATTTCAAAATAAAATGTCTTCTTTTAGGTGATGGGTCCACTGACCGTTGTGGGCCCCCTGAATTTTGTCTAAATTGTCCTACGCTAACCGTGGCTCTGATCCAAGACTAAATCTGCGAGTTTCACATTTCCACTATCATTTCGTCAAATAATTGTCATGATGTCGGCATGTGCCTATAAAGTCACCGGGGTGTCAGTTTAAGCTCTTATCGGTATTGTAACATTTTAGGATAAAAATAAGTCCATCCATTAAAATGCATTTGTTACTAGAGTTAAGTGATGACAGAGAACATAGACCTTTGAATCAACGTATATTATACAATATCATTTTGAAGACTTTCAACATTAATGATTTTTAAAGCAATTATGATTTTTAAAAACCCCGAAACCCTTCATATGTTTAGTTCACGCACTCATGTGTGTGTTTGTGATTTGGATTTTAACTTAGCTTGAACACTTTTTGAGTCATATAGCTACCATGTTTGCTGTGTGACAATTTATAGTGATGTCTATCACTGGGGCATCATGTCCCACCCAGTCACATTATCCAAAAAAAAACAGACTGACTAGTCATAATACTAAATTCATAAAGGTGAGGGCCAAGAAAGGCAACTGCTAGCACTATTTTTATAAGTCTTTCGTATTTCTTGATCGGGATTCGAACTCGCGACCTCTCCAATCCTTGGCAGACGCTCAAAAACTAGGCCACCGGAGCAGTCGCCTAGTAATGATGTCAATCACATTTTAGGCAAATATGAAAGAAAATAGGTCGTAGCTTCACTTTGTGAGAGGATATGCCGATTTTCTGAAATCTTCTGCGTGCCGCAATTTTGTTTTTTATTTTACGGGTGAAAGTTACAAGAGGGTTAAGGGGAGGATACCAAAGGGGTAGATCAGAACTATATTAACCAGTTACCCGACCGCATGCTATGCTCGCTTAAGCGCTACGCGAACAATTGGTAAGGGCTCATTTGTAGCGATCCACGAGACTTAACGTAAATCTGACTGAGATAGTTTTGAATAATATTAACAAACATTGTTTGTATTTAGTGTTAAATGATGAATTCCTCCAATTAAATACGAGCTCTATATTATAATATGTAGAAACTAAGTCAATGCATCTGATTGGCTCTGATTGCCAATGAAGGTAATCTCTACATGATCCTTGCCAGCTCTATCCGTAGCTAGTGATTTGATGATGGTACGTGAATGCTACATTGAACTCTGGTAGTCGCTGATACAGAAATAGCAATTCATGAAAAAGGCAACAACAACAACAACATCAATAATAATAATAATAATAATAATAATAATAATAATAATAATAATAATAATAATAATAATAATAATAATATAAGCAGCTAACTGCTACGCATTTGGTGATAATGAGAATGTATGTATGTATGTATGTATGTATGTATGTATGTATGTATGTATGTATGTATGTATGTATGTATGTATGTATGTATGTATGTATGTATGTATGTATGTATGTATGTATGTATGTATGTATGTTCTCGACACATACCTGAAAACATATTGTTTGGTTGAAAACTGGAGATAGTGTCTTTTTTACAACTTTCGATGTCCAGTATGTTCTTTCATCGGGTAAGAGAAAAATCTTTACAAATGGATCACGTGACGATTTGTCATTTTTTCGTTCTATAAAAATAAGATCATATATAAATGAAGAAGATAAGAAAATCATTTCGGATATGGAGCTTAGGATCATATTATTCACACATTTTGAATACAAAAGTCAAGCCTAACCTCCTAAACCTTTGAGATACGCAATGACTCGGGGGTTAACGTATCTTTATCTCAACCATAAGTGTTTGGGTACGAGCCGTGTTCAAACCAGGTCGTGTGAGCCATATTAATGAGTCTCTTGAAACGATATGAACTTGCCGATAATACCTTACATGTATGTACCATAAAATCAAACAAACACTATACTAAACTTATCTCTTGAATGATCATAACTTTAAAAGCAGACTTACCATTTATACTATGTTCCATTCATTCACATAGGTTTATTTGAAGTAACATACCAGCTTGAGGGATTCTGAACATGAGTTGGTTGCCATTATCAGCTTGTATATACGGTAGATGGAAAATGAGTTGTAGTCTATCCCCTGGTTTCTCAATCGGATTAAAATCAGATTTCAACTGTTATAGGGGGCGCTCACCAGTTATATACTTTTGAGATATTGATGTATGTAAGGTGAAGTCTGATTAAAATCAGATTTCAACTGTTATAGGGGGCGCTCACCAGTTATATACTTTTGAGATATTGATGTATGTAAGGTGAAGTCTGATTAAAATCAGATTTCAACTGTTATAGGGGGCGCTCACCAGTTATATACTTTTGAGATATTGATGTATGTAAGGTGAAGTCTGATTAAAATCAGATTTCAACTGTTATAGGGGGCGCTCACCAGTTATATACTTTTGAGATATTGATGTATGTAAGGTGAAGTCTGATTAAAATCAGATTTCAACTGTTATAGGGGGCGCTCACCAGTTATATACTTTTGAGATATTGATGTATGTAAGGTGAAGTCTGATTAAATTAGATTTCAACTGTTATAGGGGGCGCTCACCAGTTATATACTTTTGAGATATTGATGTATGTAAGGTGAAGTTGCTTACATTTAAAACATGCACAATGGAGAGAATGTTGGAATGCCTCTTGGCAACTTTGATGTAATGTAGCTGATATTTCTCTGGATATTGTACGTTTGAAAATTGTACATGATCTAAGCACACTGCTAACTAAAATGACTGCTCCCTTGTGCTCCAAATATCAGCCTGAATTATTCTAAACTACTCTATCCTTAGCAACTATTCAAATAGAGAAAATCAATTTTGACAAGTTAGACAATACCAGCATTGGAAAGTGCATAAATAAATTGCAAAACAGTTAAAATGTAAAACAAGTTATCGGCTCGTGAGCTATAACCCATATTACGCCATCAATCATACACCAAAATAAAGCGAATTAAAGGTTCTTTGGACAATACCTAAGACATACGAGGAATCCTGGTGAAATTCTTTTCATATGAAATTATAATACGAAACTGTTGAGCGCCACCTTGGAGATTATTTAAATGTTTATATATTGTTTACAGGTTTAGAGATTATTACAAAATTTAGAGATTATTTTAGAGATTTTTTTAAAATTTCTAGAGATTGTTTAGAGGTGGTTATTGATAACTGCTGATAGGTAGAATGCAATATTGAAATTCTGAAGAATGGCAAATGAGAATTTCAGTGATATACATTATGTATCTGTGTCCAGGTTGAACATTGTAACGCAGACTTATTGATACAAAATCTGTGTCCAGGTTGAACATTGTAACGCAGACTTATTGATACAAAATCTGTGTCCAGGTTGAACATTGTAACGCAGACTTATTGATACAAAATCTGTGTCCAGGTTGAACATTGTAACGCAGACTTATTGATACAAAATCTGTGTCCAGGTTGAACATTGTAACGCAGACTTATTGATACAAAATCTGTGTCCAGGTTGAACATTGTAACGCAGACTTATTGATACAAAATCTGTGTCCAGGTTGAACATTGTAACGCAGACTTATTGATACAAAATCTGTGTCCAGGTTGAACATTGTAACGCAGACTTATTGATACAAAATCTGTGTCCAGGTTGAACATTGTAACGCAGACTTATTGATACAAAATCTGTGTCCAGGTTGAACATTGTAACGCAGACTTATTGATACAAAATCTGTGTCCAGGTTGAACATTGTAATGCAGACTTAATGATACAAAATCTGTCCAGGTTAAACAATGCAATGCAAAGTTATTGATTATAGTTTTAAAATAGAATATGGTCGTAGCTACTGACGTTAGGAAGCTATTTTATGGAAAAATTCTTTAAAAAAAGCAAAGTACTGAAAATACTGTAGTGAAGATAACATTAGACATATACATGACTTATACAAAGTAATAACCACTCATGTATATATAAAGCCATGACAGTGTGTGGACTGATGATTATTGGAGAGCAAGCATTATTTTTATCACCTGTTTGTAATACGACAAAAACATGTAAGAAACATTGTTCATAAAAAACCCTACATTATTTTTCTGGATTCAACTGCTTGAACGTAACCTAAAGTGGAAAAATAATGCAGAGACATTTTAAAAGGCATATTATAATATCAGCTCTATATGTTATACGCTTGTCACCATATTGCTGTATTAAATACGAGCATTGGATTGCATATACCGTTTTCTATTGTAAATAAAATTGTTAGTGCATGGTAACCTCGACTGAACGTATCTGTTACTATCTACTATATTTTGTTTCTGAGCTTCATTGAATAAATTAAAATTTCACAAATGCCATGTAACGCACTCGCAGACCATTCCAATTTGATAGAGGGTTGGCATGGCAGTGAATATTAAAAATGAATCTACCTGCCGTTGTGACTCCCAGTATTCTCTTTTTATTTAAATCTGAATGGAAAAGTGATGAAAACATCTAAAGAAAAACATCCTCTGTACAAAAAATTATGTTTAGGATGAACTTTGATGTATTAGTTGTATATATTTTCTGAGAGTCACTTTAATCCCCGTCTTCACCATAATTACACTTTTGTCGCTTTCATTTTTCTCAAATTCCGTTAGAATCCAAATATTCTCTTTAAACTTATACTGCAGAAACTAAACTGTTGGCGGATAGAAAACATAAGTTTTAGAAATACAGATAAATACAAGTGCGCTTGTTGACCAGTGTTGCATTCCGCAATTATTGTACATGTTAATTTAATTAAGTGAACGTATATAAGCAGACTCGCCGTGTAATTCCTTTATCTTGATTAGGTTCACAGTCAGTTGTTCCATAGTGGCATCGTATAAAATGGAAAACCAGATACGGCCATTTTGACTTTCTTGTAGGTTTCCATCCTCTGTGTCTGTTGTGCTGGAAATGCAAACAAATATGTAAGACCTTATTTAGAATCCATTGTAGTTGTGTAATTTCTTTGAATCTTTATGTTCTTTACGCAGAAAACTCTTCCTAAAAGTTTATCAAAATTCAGGGATTGTAATGTACGTTATCAAAAGCTGAAAATGAACAAGGAAAACAAATTCGTCATATTAGGTGGATGTGAGTTTTTTTTTTAATTAAAAAATATTATTTTTAATTTCCCAATTATAGTATTCCTTTAAACAAAGTCTATACCGCGCTCTGAGTGAGCGGTATTTATAGCAAAGTTATGATATTTGTATTCATCATAATGTGAGATCAAATTCTCCAATAATTTAGTACAGTTTAAGGTACGCTCTAACGACGAATTTGGATGCACTTTTGAAAAATATTAGGACCTTAAAGGTTTTTCACAACAACTGCTCATTCGGATTGCTATTTAGATGTCAAATTAATTCATTACAGGACAGAAATTAAAAGATATTATATCGAATCTCCTTTTAAGTGTCTACCAATCATAACATTATTCGGTCTATTCGGATTGCTATTTAGATGTCAAATTAATTCATTACAGGACAGAAATTAAAAGATATTATATCGAATCTCCTTTTAAGTGTCTACCAATCATAACATTATTCGGTCATTTTCATCAAGACGAGAAATATTTTCGGTTCAAATTTTAGGAACAAATAAATTTGTCAGGTTTGGTGATTATTTTCCTGTGGAGGGCTCGACATATCTCTGCCACAAAAAAAGTGGCTTAAATGTTCCAATTGTGACTTTGTCTCCTTCCGCCGCCATATTTTTCCACGTGACCAAAAAAGTTCTAAATATAGCTCACAATGGCGTAAAATTACATCCGAGTTTGTTTTTTTTTTCAACTTAACAAAAACATGAAAGTGGAGTTCCGCATGCTACCGATTAAAAGAAGCACGTACCTCACGTTTTCCGCTTTTACAGATCCCAAATGTTAACTTTGTTTTATAAAGGTCACAATATTAACATCAGTCGTACAACTAGCTTGAACAAAGATGGTGATGCCATGATACTATATGTAGAAAAAGGTCGAACATCTGTTGCCGAGGTGGTTGGTTGATTGGTTTAGTTTTTTTTAAAAAAATTAAATATTAAATATTAATTCTGCATATTATTATCAAGCATTCTTCTGTAGAATCCAGGGATAGCACTTTCAGTTGTGTCTAGTATATATTTATTATTCTTACGCTGATTTCTTTCATAGGAATCCGGAATATGACTGTTTAGATAGATGAGATAGATTTATCATTCTGTCTGTCTGTCTGTGTCTGTCTGTTTCTCTCTCTCTACACACACACACACACACACACATATATATATATATATATATATATATATATATATATATATATATATATATATATATATATATATATATATACAACCAAACAAATTACAAACACTGAAAAATTATGTGAGCAAACTGTGATGTGTACCTATAAATTTCTGGTCGCAAGGTTCCAAGAGAGCTGCTTTGATTTTGCATAGAGGGTATGCTAAAAGATTTCTGTATAATGGTTTTTGCTTTGAAACTGTCTGTGGTGTCTCTGATCTTTTCCAGCGCTGCAGAACTCGATCGAACTCCTCTAACGGACCCATAAGCGTCTTGGTAATACTTGCGCTTTGCTAATTTCGGCGACGTGCTGCTATTTAGACAGAGTCAAGTCAATTTTGTTTTAAACATATTTTATTGTGACAGTAGGATTCAATGGAATTATGCACAAATTTCTGGGAAATTAAATTAGCCCACTCCCTACATGGCACTAGTATTGCAACATATTCAGCATCATAAGATTCAACTCAGCTCGTTGTCTACTCTACTTGGGACAGAACATGAAAAGTGCATGGTGGTTTCGATCTCACCACATGAACAAAAAAAGAGTGTCATCAAGTTGAACACGGTAAAGATCAGGTTTTAATGAACTTACAGTGTGTCCAGTACGGGATTTAGGCATCAGCTAAACAAGCTACAGCCCCAAAGTCTGAACTCAGTCTGAAGGGACCCATCAAATTTATTTTATAAGAAATATGGCCTCTATAGCTTCTCAAAGTACAGGACTATGCTTTATGTAAATCCGGCACTGATTATGTCGTAATCGATTATGAATAATATCCAGTGTTCGTAAAATAAAACTTGCCATTTTGCTAAATACATTATTTGGACATGAACACTTTTTCAAATCAATGTAAGATTTACTATACTGAGCATATTCTTCGAGATTGTTCTACAAAGATTATGTTGAATGTGTTAAAGGTGATTTGGTAAAATTTAACCTGAAACTGCAAATGACCATATTATTTGAACGTCAAAGGTTATAATTTGTTTGTTCGGATACAGAGTGAGGGAGTAATTCAAAGATACAGACTGGACTTTGTCTCATTTTAAAGTTTTAGAATGTTAGTGATATTTGTCTTTTTCTTCTAGACTGCAGACTTTCCCACCCTTTTTCAAAATATAGATTGCCTACCTGTTTATTTTGGAAGTTCTTTAAGTATCCTTGCCGCTTCGAGCTGTAGTCTTTCCAATTTTTCTGAATCGATCACCGAGCATGCGTTCCAGACTACACTGTCATATTCTAAGATATGTCTGATATACGTTAGATAGTTTTGACAAAATTTACCTACTTTGTTCTCGTTGTAGGTTTTGTAAATTAAATATTCCACATGAAATGTTTTAAAAATATTAACAATGTGACAAGTCCATTTGGTATTTCATGAAAGTATTGATCACAGATGACGATTCGAATCCACATATTTATGTTCGGTATTATCAAAAACATGTTCATGTTCGGGATTGTTTGTTATGTTTATGTTCGTGGTAAACATAGCAACTGTTTTTCCTGGATTAAACTTTGAGAGCCTTTTCTTGGACTAATTGTAGTTTTATTATTCGCGACAAGCTCTATTTCAGCACAATAAGGGGATCAATAATGCATGAGACATCTGCAAAAGTCCGAGTGAGAGAGCTCATACTATCTGCAATATCGTTACACCAGCATTTATAATCATTTCCCGTGAATAAGTATCATGCATAACCACCCCTTGTTTTCTATTACGTAAATAACTTTCAGATCATTTTATTAGATTACCTAAAACTGCGTATTCCTTCAATTTAAACAACAAGCCTTTATGTCAAAGCTTTTGATAGATCCCAAAACACAATATAAAATTGTTTGGATTGTTCTAATGAACTGCAAATGCTACGATACATTTAAATAAGTTAAAAAAAAGTGGAATGACCGGAAAGGAATCCTGGTTGATACTTATAAGAAGACGGTTTGTATGAAAAAAATTATATACATGTTTAAAAATTCATATTTCAAAGATTTTTGCGAAATAGCCAAGTAGAAAGATTGGTCTATAATTGGAATCTCGTGTGGACAACCTTTGAAAGAATAGTAAGAATGTGAGCATGTTTCCTACTATTTGGAAATTCGTTTTCCACCAGTGATTGAGTAAAAAGTATTGCAAGTGGTGCTGCAATTGTTTCATTAACTCATTTAAGCATGGGCGCCCACGATACTTTTTGCAGGTGGGGTCACGATCTTTTTGCAGGGAGGGGTCTCAATTTTTGCAGAAGTGGGGTAGAATTTTTGGGGGGGAAAGAGGCAGTCATTCACGACAGGGAGTGTTAGTAAAAGAAGCAGGCTGAAACAAAAGCTAATATTTATTAAGCGTTTTGAACAGAATCTTGTGACCTATTTTCAGCTTCCTTTGCATGATTAAACTTATCGGAATTTATATATATATATATATATATATATATATATATATATATATATATATATATATATATATATATATATATATATATATATATATAATACAAATCATATGGCTAATAACAACCTTTTCCAGTGGATAGGATCCAGCAAGGGATTATGTGTGTCAGGGATTGATTAAGATAAATACAAGTCTATACAGGCTGGTTGAAACAATATATCTGTAGGTTTAACTCATGTAGAGCCAGCCATGTCGAGTTTTTACAAACACAACGTTTTTGTGTTTACTTGTTTGTTTTTGCATTTGTTTTGTATTTGCCTTTGAAAAAGATTCAATCAGATTCGAAAGTGCCCAAGCTAGTTAGTTACTATTTTCGCACTGTTCATCATCCGTTTATTGCATGTATCTATCTATCTATATATATGCAGTATGATTTCGGGGGGGGGGCAAGTGACCCCTCACATTGATCGATCCTGCGGGCGCCATTGCTTTTAAGTATTCTATGATTTACACCGTCAGTCCTAGTAGATTTATTGACATAAATGGAATTAATATCTCTAATTTCTTCTTCAGTAATAGTAGTTTCTCTTAGTGAAGCCAGTACGTTGGGTACACTGTTGGTTCTGAGTGAAATCTGCCAATTATATGTTACATAATCTCTCTCGTTGCAAGAAAGATAATTTATAATTTGCAAGTAGGATTTGCTTCGTAACACATTTTCATTATTACCATTTGAAAAAATGTTTTCTAAAAACATCCAAAATTTGCTGAATGACAAACAATTTTATGATTCATTCCAAATGCAATCCTTACAGTTGACAAGCTGAAATTGCATTCGTTAAAGAGTGCGACTTTAAACAGACTTAAACACAATTTCTCAAATATGCTCAGGAAATATAATGTACATGTCATCAAAAGAACTTTACAGCCGACGGTAGCTGCATAGCCACAAGAAATACCGGTAAGTGTATAAATTAGTATACCGACGTGTACAGCCAGATTTAGATGCAAATAATTGTAGCTTTCAATGAATAGGTGATATCAGCCCTCATCCGAAAATCAACATCATCACAGGTGAAGGTATTATTTATCGGCCTAGTACAATTGCAACATAATTTACGCAGATAGAAGAAAATGAAACTATTATCGAATTATCGTTGGCGTAATCTCTATGCATGTACCCGATATATCAACGTAAAAACGATGGCGGTACAGAATTAATATTCCTGTGCCGAGAATCTGGCAGGATCATTTGCGAGTCTCGACCGCAACAAAATATTTTAATTCTGTCCGTACATGTAACCACTTCTTAGCTATAAACAATTTCTCACTCTTTCTTCTTATTTCTTCTAATCTCGAACCCCTACTGATCTACTCCTGATATCTTGACCTGAAATATTAAATTGCTAACGCATGCGCGGAATGCAGCGTCACCTCGGGATATTAGTAACGCGTGGAGGCATGTAATTGTTGTTGTTGTTGTAGGGTTGAACACCATTTTTCAGCAAAGATAGGCTATACATGACCGTCAGTCTAACTGGTGGAGGAAGAACCCTGGAAAACCCTGGCAAGAACCACCGACCCACGAGAAGCTCCTTACGATTTTTCTCACATAGCAACGTTAACCGAGCCTGAGACTCGAACACACACAGGCAGAGTTGAGATGGCAGTGATTCAGAACAGTGAGCGCTTTAGACCACTGGGCGATCCCCCACCCCCTTGCTACACGGACTCCAGGCGTTATTCTTACATTGAGGTGATTCTGCCTTCCACGCATACGTCAGCATATTTACTTCAATAACCGATTGACCCACGGGTTTTCTGTTCTCACCAGGATCGATACTATACAAGTGAGTAAATGATTTAATGCCATATGTCCAAGGAAAAGGGTTTTTACTTGCCACCCGTATATAAACATCAGTCGAAATAAGTGTATTAATTACTAGAGAGCGGCCGATAGCCCGACACATTTTGGGCGGGAAAGACCAATACCAGTGGTACCAAGAATCGTTGGTGTCCACCACCAGTAATGCAATAAAAAAGGCGTGATCTACTTGATGTCTAACTATGTACCAAGCTTGATTTTCCACCCAAGCTGGAGTTACAGAGTGACTGATAGTAAAATGATAGTCACAGTCTCCTCCACCATAATAAAGGGATCTTAATACCTTAACATAGGCTCTGAATTATAAGTTACGATTTTTTCCTTTGAATCTTCCAGCAAGAAATCCACCTTGCGTCGTTTTTGGCGTCTTTTCCGACAAATCAGAAGGATGGAAATGACCAGGAGCAAGAAGAATAATCCGGTTGCGCATGCGACAATAACAGTCATGTTCTCTGGAAAAGACAACCCCATCAGTCCCTTTATATATATATATATATATATATATATATATATATATATATATATATATATATATATATATATATATATATATATATATATATACACACACACACAAATTAATTATGTTAACGCATTTGGTATACTACATGTTTGCAGTGATAAATCGACGTCAACATGTTTTACTTTCCTCGCACATGCCATTTTTTAAAAATTTAATGCGTGGTCAATTTAATTTATTATTACTCAAACTAATCACATTACAGCTGCAATTGAAAATGTGTTCAGTATTTAATAGCAGTGATTTACCAATAATGAACAAAATACGTACTGGTTTGGGATTATTTGTTACATGAGAGGGACTAAGATATTTTAGGGCCTCATCCGTTGTTTGCAGGTGACTTCATTACACGTGTGTACTCCCAAATTTGATTCCCTAGGCAAGCAAAACGATACCTAACAACATAGTTCTTCCTACATAATTATGAAGGCACATCTCTTTGCGCCTAAGGATTTAATAACACATCACATTCTGGTGTTCATGCGTGACTGTCCCCCTTGTTTTACTTCGAGAAAAACATCAAAATTTTACCCTTCTTTGTTTGTTTTTTTTTTCAAAAGCAGATAAATCCATCAATAAACAGACACATACACAAATGGACACACAAACAAATTGAAACATGTAGTGATTTTAAATTCTTATGGGCTGTAATCAATCATGTGGTTTTCGTTCAAGTTAAAATACCTAAAACCATTTATAAATACTTGGTTTTGATATTCGGCACCAAAGTCGTTTTCTGTTAGGCACGTTTCATTTTAATATACTTAAGCTGAAACTTTTTTGAACAGTTATCGATTTCACTCAAGATTATCCTACGTCCATCATTTCCACCATAAATACAATATTTAAATGTACTAATTAATATTGTTTTGTCGGAGGTCTTTGGCACAAGAACTTGCTTTCGCGAAAGGTATTTGTACATAAAAGTTCTTGCACACTATACATGCTATGAAATTGTTAATTCCGTAACTGATATTGTATCCCAAAGATCATTTTCCGGAAATACTCTTTCAAGTTGCCACGCTTACGGAATCACAAATATTTTTTAAAAATGCCAATTCTGTCTGTTTGTAAAATTTATAAATGCAATATGCACGATTACGGTTAAACTTCACTGTCCTATCTTGCAATAAGAGCCAAGAACTTCCAGATTTATTTTTATTTTTGTGCTTATGGGGTACTTACTTTCAAACAGTCTATATATAATTTCAATGAAGTTAATATCTTTGTCGACAATTAAATCAGATTATCATCGTGATTACTAATGTTGACTAAGGTTTGTTGGGGATTCAAAATGGCGCCGCAAGGACATTTTCGTCAGGTCGTGAAATAACTTCATTATCATTAAATCAGATTTCCACGGTCCTAAGTTAAAATGTGAAAGCGACCCCTTTAGGCCAATGTGCTTGTCTTCTTTAAATTAGCCAATGAAAATGCAGCTTTCAGAAATTTGAAAGTGAATGAAATCGTTTGGCACATAATGATGATCTTCAGCGATACTTACCAGTCTACCAAACGTTCGAGCTGTACCGGGTTTATCATTGTCCTTAGGTGTTCTTAAGCACAAGGACTTGGTTGACATAGAGGGGGGCATCTTCTAGGCAATTTTTTTTTAAATTTACAATTCATTTTTCAAAAGTCTCTGGCTATTTTAGCTACTCCTAAATTTCCTGAGTACATATGCTTGACTACCTGTGTAGACCTACCGGGCCTATCTCCTTCAGGACCCAAGTAAGGGGCCTCATAACTTAACTGGAACAGGGCCTCATTTGTCCTAAATCCAGCACTGCGTGCGAGTACAAGACTTCATCAAATTGCCTGATAAAATAAGTGATTATAATAATAACATAGGCCACCATAACGTTACCGCTAAGCGGTCGCTGTCAGATCTTTATGTAGGAGGACGCAGATCTGATTTTAATCACATTGGAAATAACATCGATTTACACGTCCAGTTGTGATGTTGTTCGGATCTTTTTTTCTCCATTAACACCCTTACCCTTGATGTATCATACGAAGAGAGTAAAAGAGATTAATTTTCTTCACATTGTATTTCAGCTATACTTATTCACATGACCTGCTCAAGGTTTTGTATTGTTTTTAAAACACGCATGTTCCGTTCCGCTCCATAAATTATCATAAGCAGTGCTGTTTTTTTTTTTAAATGAAGGTAAATTTGAAAAGTGTTTTGGGTTACAGAATAGTGTACTTGAAAGGATAAATAAATATTCATTTGGTCTGGTTGCTTTCGTGAAAAATCGGCGACATACTATTTTTGTCGAGATTTGTAGAAAAGACGAGAAGTCCACTGTATGCTATAACATCTGCAATTAATTTTAATTTAGATGTATGGACTATGTAGTCTGAAATAAAGAATTCTTGTCTTGTCTTGTCTTGTCTTGTCTTGTCTTGTCTTGTCTTGTCTTGTCTTGTCTTGTCTTGTCTTGTCTTGTCTTATGCTCACACATATGCAGAAATCAAGGAACAAAACAGTCTGGATATTCTCATTTTTATCATAAAGCCAAGGAACTCGAAGTGCTGTGCAGCATTAATCATATTTATGTAGCGCCCAGAGGCTTACCTCGCAGCTAGAACGTTTCAGTCATCGAAGCAGATGTTGCCAACACGAAAACCCGTTTATATGTGGACAAGGTATTATGGTGATGTAGTGAAAAATAACATGTTCTATACATAGTCAAACCCAGTCACTAATATAATTAATGATAAGTAAAGAAAATAAGACGTTGTTTCAAAAAACTATATTTCGAGATGTTTCTGTGCTTTTATTATGGGCTTCATTTAAAAAAGAGAACAACAACATATACTATAATATAGAGATAAGCACATAACCATCAGAATCTATATTTTAAATACAATGCACGAGTCGTGTGCTCATGTCACAATATAGGTGCACACAGTTTGCTAATTGTATATATTAAACTTGGTTAATGGGATACTAGCATAATGCTCCATGGTTTTAAAATGAATTTCAGTTTTTTAAACAATGCATTTTATTAGATCCCAAACATATTAATGTGAGCAAAATGCGACAGGCAAAGCGAACGGTCAGAACGAAAAATAGATAAGCAAATGTATGTAGAGAATGAAAATACATTAAAAAAGTAATATAAATAGATGGATATGCAGATATCATAATATACGAAAATACGTGACAGTAAAACATTGCTGATAACAACTACAGAAGTAATATAAAATGAGGTTCTTATTTCAGAGACTCCCCACCCATCCAAAACCATTTAGGTTAACATTTTCTTCATCAGCCTTTACTAGATTAAAACAATAACTTTTTCATGATAATTATTTTCTAGCATATTTCTGACCAAATTTACTTTGTCATGGTAGGGTGTCCCTGAGATAGGAACAACTCATTTTCTAGTACTACTATTGCTGTCATGTTGAATTTAAATTATTTAAAATAAAATTACTCCCTATAATCTATGACCAATGATCCTTGGACCGTAATAATAATAATAATAATAATAATAATAATAATAATAATAATAATAATAATAATAATAATAATAATAATAATAATAATAATAATAATAAATAAATAAATAAATAAATAAATAAATAAATAAATAAATAAATAAATAAACAGTATCATAAGCGGAGTAGTAGAGGGAAAGGAGAATTCCATCAGATACTCCTATCCCCCTACAAACAAGTACAAATTCCCTACCCCAGAGACTCCGCATATTCCCCTATCCCTTTTATCATCCCCTGAAAAATTTTCAATTAGACATTTAAAAACCTATAGATATAATAACCAAAATTAGGAACGATGAAATAATTGAAATGCTTTCAGGTTTATTAAGAATGAATATATTACTAGTGACGATATTGATATATTTACGGAATATCTTAACAGTTTTTACTACATTATTATAAATAATCCAGTTTCGTTAGAAAAACATAATTATATTAGCATGCGTTTTATATGCCAAGAAAACTTCTTGTAAGATATTTTATCTATATTTTACTACAGAAGAACTGGATTATCTACAATGTTTATGGATATGACATTTCTTGAAGAGGTTATTGATGTTTTCATGGCAGATCCATATACTTATATTGAACCAGCAGACACAGAGCTTATGATTTTAGCAAAACGTTTAAATCTTGACAAAATGGTTTCATAAGTTGAGCCTGAATTTGTTAAAATAACGTTGCGATTATTTTTTGCATTAATTTTAGTTTGCACAAAATTTCTTACCCTATCATCACCATACTTTTTTGATAATTATTTTCATACTCGCAAATTCTCATTGGAGGAATGTTTGTTAACATCCTGTCAATAATACGAAACTCGCGTATTAAAACGTCGTAATGAGGTTGGAGTTGGTAATACATTTTTAATAAGACGACCAGAAGATTTAAATTCACTTGATGAACTTGATTCGTCAGAGCATGCAATAATTGTGTTTGACGATATTCCGTTAAACAACGAGGAGATGAACAAGATTAGATCTAATTTTTCATTATCGCGTAACAAAAGATAACACTCAGTGTATCTCGCGCAAGGGTTTTATCAATACGACTATTAGGCGAAATACATGGTGTTTTATACTGTTCCATTGACTAGATAATGTAGATGTGAGAACTATTGCAAAAATGAGTAATGTCGTGATGTAACAAAATATAAATTTATTGAATCATGTCATCAAGAAACTAAGGATAAATACAATTTTTTTATTTAATATACTAGCGCGTGCTCCAAATACAATCTTTATTTGTTGCATTTATGAGTTTGTCTAGATAAATTATAAAAAGCATATATAAAAAATAACAGATGGATAAATATCAACAAAGAATTGAACTACTAAAGAAATTTATTAAAACTCGAATTGCTTTTAAGAAAAGAGTGAAAAAGTTGGGCGTGACAACACATAGCAGAATATGAAACCAACAATTTTTTTCAGCCGGTTACTGAAGCAGTACTTGGAAAAGAACCAGAAATACTAACAATATCTACAGAAGAGCTAATAATAAAATACAAGAACAAGGCTTATTAGGTTTACAGGGAGAAAGATCAAAAGAAACTAAAAGAATTTTAGAGGAACATGACAGAAATATTGTTGATCCTGTTGCACGACAGGCTCAATTTGACAGATTAATGAATAACCCTCTTGCGCTTCAGCATGCTGTAGCAAGTTAATCCAGCTGAGCTAAGGAGGATAATCGTTGATGTGTCAGAGAGAACCAATGAATTAACAAGGGAACAAAAGATACTGACTGAAGCTACCGAACAAATGATGCCTATCGAAGATAAGATAATACATTATATAAGAAAATCACATTAAAAAATATAAGATGAAGATTATTTTTAAAAAATTTTATATAGATAATACTAAAGACATTGGCTATATTTTAACTTCGTCAGAAGAAAATATAACAATTTAATTGAAAAATGATTACAAATAATCAGACTTATTTAGATGCTGATAGAGGTATAAAAGAAATTATTTAAAAAAGCAGAAGATGAGAAAAATTTATTAAAAGTATATGAAATTATGAGACAGAATTATAACTGGTGTAATGCAAAAACAGCGACACAGTATCGAATGAAACAAGGAGGTTACAATAGAACATGGCCTTTCAAAAGACTTTTTATTTTATGAGAACAAGTGGGATAGAAGATTAACAGGAATGAATAGAAACAACCGGATTTGAAGTTAAAGTTTTGCATCAACCACTGAAATAGTTGAATGATTTACGTTGTTGATATCATTGAAAGAATCTAGTAATTAAAGCAAAGAAATCGAAAAATGAAATTGTTGATATATTAGATCGTCTTAGATCTAGTGGATTACTAACATCGTCTTAATTCAAAGACTGGGGTATGTGATAACGTTATTTTAGTAGATAATTAATTTACTATCTCTGACGAAATAAATACCACTGGCTTTTAATTTTGGTCCGATTTCTTATTTTTTGAGGGTCAAATCTCGAGTGATTCTATACTTGATTATTAAGATTTTTAAAATAAATATTTAAGCCTTAATCAAAATTTATTATTTTGTTTTGTTGATTTTTCATCTCTTTTTGTCAACTGTAATGTAATTTTAGCAATATATTGTGAAATATATCAAAAAGCGTAAAAATAAAGTATAAAATCGCTCGGGGTTATACCCTCAAAAATTAAGAAATCAGACAGACTTTCTTTGATTTTTTTAACCATCTTGCCTTTAAAAAAAACCCATAAGATTGGTTAGAAACACGCAAAAAGCTACTAAAGAAATAAATACTGTCAATCATGCAATAGCCGTGACACAACTGGCAGCAGCACTGACATTCATAAATTTATTGGAAAATTACCGAAACCAACGTGGGGTGACCATTGTCTGGCCACAAGTCACTGGGCCGTAGAATCCATTAGACAAATAATTAGACGAAAACGATAATCCATTACCAGGACAATAATCTTATAATCAAGTTTATGCAATAGCGATGCATCATGATATCTCTTAGCGTGATATAGAACGTACTGATAACGTTCGTGCAGAGAGCTCAAAATCTGACTGTGATGTGGCAATGTTAGATGAACTACGTGGTATGAAACCTGTAAATATGAGAAAACGATTTAATAGAATGTTTGTTCAAGGAATGATAGGAACAAACTATAAGTTAGGTCTTGGAGAAGAATTGTATGATGATCTCGCAGCTGATCTACAAAAACCTAAAAATGAAGTCTCCCAGACATAAGGTTGTCGCGAATGCTATTGATTTAGTAGATGTCTCAATTTTTTTCTCATTTCAACGATAATATGAAATACTTGTTTAACGTTATTGACTTTTTAGTAAATACGCGCTTAGTCTACCCTTTTCGGACAAAACAGGAACATCATTGCTTTATGCCTTAAAACAGATAACACCAAGTACGGAAAGAAAACCAAATAAAATTTGGACTGATCACGGAACGGAGCTTTTTTTAATAAAACACATGTGAGCAGTTTCTGAAATAGAATAAACTTTTTGAAAAACATGTTACAGGAAATGAGGGGAAAAGTGTCGTTGACAGTTTTAATCGTACACTAAACGAGTTTATACATAAATATTTGAAAGCGAAAAAGACAAACAGGTATATTGATGATCTTTCACAATTGTTGACAAATATAATTAAACAAAACATTGAACTATCAAAATGTCTCCAAACGACGCAATTGAAAATCCAATGCTAGTATATGAAAATATGTACCGCAGACATAAATTTAAGGTCGGTGATAAGTTATGATTTCATTAACAAAGAAAGTATTTGAAAAAGGATTTACTCCAAACTGGAATGAAGAATTATTTGTAGTTGATAAAGTACTTTAACAATATCTGTAACATATGCGCTGAAGGATCTAGCAGGTGAGAGTGTAATTGGTAGTTTTTATAAGCAAGAAATACAAAAAATTGAGCATGATGCTTTTATTATCGAATGCGTAATAAAAAAGCGTGGCAATAAAAGCCTGCTCAAGTGGCACAGTTATAGCGATAAATTAAGTAGTTGGATTCCATCCAAACAAATTATTAACTGAGTAAGGCAGATTTACATTTCATTGGATTACATAATGGCATTAGATATTGTCTGCGATGGTCGGAGATCGTCATTAGGTTAAATATCTTGACAAATATAAAATCACATTTTATATTTTTCTATCGGTCTGGAATTGTAATGTTTAGAAATGGTTTTATCAGCCGGCAAAATGACTGCTTCTCATTTACTGTAAAATTTAATTTCAAAATTTTCTTTTGCGATATGATATTTTAAATTATATCTACCAATCGTCGGCCTGCTGTAATTTTTATCAGCCACAGCTACAATCTCGCTTTGTTCATGGTCGTTGTTAAATAAAATATCATCCTCTGTATAATGAACCAAGTCGTGTTTGTCTGCGACCATACCATCTCCTGTTGTAAAATTATCATCCGGGATTATATCAGCAAGTCGTTTCATCAAATCCGTATTATAATATATTTTATTTAATTTAGTTTTATTAATGACTAACGAGATCAAATATCATCAGAACGGTAATATGTCAAATTATTTAGAATCAGCTGAAGCAGTGGAAAACTGTTTGTCTGGATACGGTTCTTATTCTTTTGACGTCATTATTACGCAAGGTGATTCTGATAAGATTCTGCAAAAGTGGCAGAAAAACTTAGCAACAGCGCCGTAATGATGCTGAAATTTAATAAAGACGATGTTATTGCTTTTAATCACAATTGCTTAGCTAAAAACGAGGTAGAAAATAGAATTAAACATCATATAATTCTGTCAATGTAGCTGACTTTGTTATTCCATATGCAATATATTTTATTCTTTTAGAATTTATCGAGCAGCAGCTGTCATCGAAGGAAATTTGAGTTTCTCATCTGTTGCAAAACTTACGGCAATGATATATTTAGCAGGACAGCTAAAATTAATACCACCACCTCGTCATCGTCTATTATTTTAGGGTGACAAGTTTGAGGTTGTCCTGATGATTTTCTTTTTTTAATCCAGTTAACGTGGTCCTTCACTAAACCATTAGATACAGGTCTCTTAAACGTTTCGTAAACAAAACGATGGGATAAATAACTAACTTTATCTGTTAGAGTTCCTTTGACACATACATTCAGACAACCAATTTTATTTATTTCCCTAGCACTTATTCTAAATAATTCCTTTGTTAGATGCCTCGTTCAAGTCAAACACGGGATGAGGATGAAACTTGTCATGTAATGAAAGTGTTCAATAGTATCATCGGTAACTGTGCCATTAACATGATATTCTCGCTGTCCTTCTGGAATTTATCGCAAAATAACGTACAAATAAAATTTTGACTCGCTCGACAATATTGCCTTTTACGCTAATCTTATAACCTGCTGGTGTTGCTTTATCAAACGGTTTTCTATATTTGACATGTATCACTGACCCTAACATATTTCCCTCATACTCGTATTCTTGGGATGAAAGTAATAATTAATACTCTGGCTCGCATGCGAAATTTTGTGCTAATTATACTATCAGCAATTTAAATCTCTAATTGATTGTTCAAACTGGCATGCGCAATGCGGTGAGATATCGATTTAACAATGAAATAAAAATGTAAAATGTTCTATAAATATAATTCTGAAATAACGACATATTGTTAGAACAGCTTTATAGGAGCACCGACAAAAGTATCCACCGATTTTGCAGGATTTGATAGCAGATATCGGTTTGATAAACAAATTGTTTAAGAACATTTTTAACTCTAACAAATTGTTCCACCTTTCGTATCTAATGGTAATGCCAGAACTTGCAGTCCATAAAAGTATCAAGATATTAGTATAGTATCATGTTTATTTATCCAAGTCACATGCATTTCAAAAAATATACTTAATATATTTTTAAAATGTAAATTTCACAGAACCATATGCAACAGCTAAATCATGTGAAATATTAGCTGGAACAAATATTTTCTCAGTCGCCGATGAAATACATCAAGAAATAAATAACAAATTTGGGGAATTTACTATATTATGATCAGGCTAGAAATTTGAAATAATAAATAATGTTTTATTTCACACAGCGAAATATAACATTTAGCGGTAATTCTTACGTTTATCTCCCTACCAAAAAAAAAAACAAACAAAATATGTTGTATAAACGTAAAATCTTTGATAACAAATGTTTCCAGTGGGCTACTCTTTCTGCGATGTTTCCAGCAGAAAAATTGCTGATTGTGTTGACAAGTAATTCAGTCACGTATCAAAATTAAATTTTAGTGGCATTGACTTTCGAGATGCAGAAAATAAAATACTAAAGTTTGAAAAACAAAATAATATTTCATTTAACATATGGTTTTGACGAGCGTGAAAATGTTTATCAAAGGTATATTTTAGATTAAGCTTAGCAATCAACAAAAAATACTTCAACAGTTTAGTTGGCAGACAATATAATAAACAAAAAGAAATATTTATGTTAAACTATAAGAGCATCTTAAATACCATGTTTTTGTTCAAAGGATAATAATGCTAGAATAAAAAGAAAAAGTATTAAAATTTAAAAATTATAATGATAAATTAAATATTCCGTTTTTTATTTACGCTGATTTCGAGTGTCTTTTTGTTCCTTTTAGCAGGCGCAGAAAATGATCCAAATATATCAAGCAACAGGAAAAATACATGTTCCTTGTGGAGCAGCTTATAATGTAGTTTGTTGCGCTAGCGATAATTTTTCAAGTCCAATAAAAATGCGTGGATGTAAAACAAATCCTGCCGTGTGGTTGATAAAACATTTTCAACAGATTATCTTAAACAGCCCCAATAAAAATAATATCCAAACAACAGCTTGATTTTGATGAGGTTGTTAAGTGCCATTTCTAGGAGAAACCTATGCTTGAACAAAATTCAAGCGATAAAGTGCGCGATCACTGTCATCTAACCGGTAAATTATCGTGGAGAAGCACACAATAATTGAATTAAAAAATTTATGCGCCTGACTTTATTTCTGTCATTTTACATAATTTTCGTGGTTAGTATAGTCATATCATTGTTGAAGCATTTAGCAGTGAGGAAATTAAAAATAAATTAAAATTAAATAATATAATAATATGTGGTCCAAATAATTTTGAAAAGTATATGTCAGGTACGCTTGGTAAATTACGTTTCATCCACAGTTTGCAATTTATGGCAGCACCATTAGAAGAGTTTGTAAAAGGTTGTAGCAGTTTCAATAATTTAAAAAGTTGCTTTGGTGGAGACTACGTCTCTCTGATAAATAAGGTGCTTTTCCTTATGAATATCTCGATGACTGAAGCCAATTCGACGAAAGTTCTCTTCCTAACAAAGATAAATTTTACTCTCAGTTAAAAATGAAAATATAGAGATGAAGAGTACAAATATGCACACGAAATTGGGAATACAGTCAGTGGTAAGTCACTTGGTGATTATCATGATTATCTGAATTCTAATAATTTATATAACTATGCTATGTCAGAGACAATGCCGTGTAGTATAATTCATTGGATAACTCCAGATCAATTTCTTAAAGAAACTGAAAACAAATTACCAGAAAGTGTTATTTATTTTGTCGAAGTTGATATTGATTATTCCAGTTGTTTACATGATCTACATAACGACTATCCGTTTTGTGCAGAGTCAATGATGATCGATTATAGTTTATTGTCACCTGAACAACAGGTAATAACAACAGCCAAACATTCGATTATTAATAAGCTAGTTCCAAATTTGTTAAATAAAAGAAATTAGTGGTACATTTAAAACAATCAGTAGATGCTGGACTAATTCTGAGAAAAGTTCATCGCGTGTTAACATTTAATCAATCACGGTGGATAACAGATTTTATTGATTTAAATACTAATCGTCGTGCTATTGTTAAGACTGCCTTTTAGAAAAACTCTTTCAAGGTAATGAACAATATCCTGTTCGCTAAGACGATGGATAATATCAAAAAGCTGGTAAATGTTGAAATTCTAAATGATCTAAATTGCAGAAATAAATTAGTCAACGATGACGGTTTTGTCAGTATGAAAATATTTAATAAAAATCTTATTGCAATACAACGACAAAAAAAATTTAAAGTTAAATAAATCAATGTGTGTTGGCGCAGCTGTACTTGACATATGGCTAATGTCCGACTTTCACTATAATTTTACCAAAAAGCAGTGTACTTGACATATGGCTAATGTCCGACTTTCACTATAATTTTACCAAAAAGCAGTGTACTTGACATATGGCTAATGTCCGACTTTCACTATAATTTTACCAAAAAGCAGTGTACTTGACATATGGCTAATGTCCGACTTTCACTATAATTTTACCAAAAAGCAGTGACCTAATTGGAGTTGTTATTTACTGATTCACTTGTTTATAACATAAAATGTGAGGATGTTTATCAAGATATTTATAACAATAAAAATTTATGTGATTTATCAGATTATCCAAAAGTAGTGGATTTCACGGTGATGCAAATAAAAAGTTATAGGCAAGAAGAAAGATGAATTTGTTTGCGACAGCTAGGGAATTTGTTGGACTGAGAAGTAAACTCTACGCCATAATTTCTGAAAAAAGCAAAAGGTATTCCTCGTGGATATGTAAAAATGTTATGAAATTTGATGATTTTAAATCAGCACTAAACATTTGCATTGATTTTATTAAAACAAATTTTATCAGAATAAATCATCACAAACTTGAAACAGATACAAATATCAAAAGTGGACTAAGTAATTTTGATGATAAGAGATACTTCTAGATTGGAATTAACACGTTAGCTACTGAACACTCTGCAATTTTGTCTAAACTTTATATATAATGTTGAATGTTTAACCTTAGCCGATGGAGGTAGTAGCAATATTAAAAAGTTAATGGTTCATGGTCAGCATTTATCAGTTGAATTTAATGATGACATTTCAGTCAGTTGTTTTAGTAACATTGATAGAATGAAACTTGCTTGTTAAATCAGACAAGAGCAAATATTTTGATTATCTTGAAGTTTTAGTGGCGAGCTCAAGTCAAAATACGATAATCTTCATGATCTGATAAGTTCGGAAAATCTACTAAAAAAAAAAAAACGAGAACAATAACCTAAACCAGTCGAAGTTTTTTCAAAAGGCGGTAAATATATTCTCACCAGGGTAGCAATGAGTTATTTGAATGTCATGGAAAAGTAAACGAAAAAAAATTTCATTTGTATAAACACGATAATAAATTATTCTTAATATCTACTGCCGATATTTTAATAATAGGTGAAGAAGTTCTTTGAAAAAATGAGAGAAAACTGTTTCCGTTGCATTGCAAATGTACATTATCTTGCGTGAATTCCAGGTAGGATATATAGCCCTGTAAATTGTCGGTAAGTCATTCGACTTATAGCTATACAATGTACACACAACAGGTCATATTACAGCTGTTTACAACATCGTCCGGCAGATTCAATTTAGATCTACACTACTGTATTTAGTAAAAATGATTTCTAGAATACATCTAAATTCACACTGCATTTTATTCAGCATAATAATTTCTAAAAGTGTGTGAATTGTTTTTAATATACACTACAGTCTATTCAAAAATAAATTTTTTAAGCGTGTGTGAGATTTAGTTTGGATTCACACACTCGAGTCTATTCAATGATAATAATTCATGAAACGTTTGATATTTATTTAAATTTCACAAACAACAGTCTATTCAGTAATAACAATTTATTTTTGAAACCTTTGCGTGAGATTTATTTTAGATTCACGTGCAGTTTTTACAACATTAGGTAGCCTCATATTAAAGTTTGACATATAATTGTAAGAATCGGACAGTGGTGCAGTATTATAGCGTTTGATTATTATACTGAGGCCAGGGGTTCGGTTTCCGTGACTGACACATTGTCGACGGCGGGCATTCTGCCAGTTTTATATATAGTTGAGGCTACAAAAGCCCCAAAGGATTTCCCCTGTATTATATTGTTACTGGTTAGACCAGGGGTCACCAACACGGTGTCCGCGGGTACCAGCTCGCCCGCAAAGACCACATGAGTCGCTCGCAAACCTGTTCTATAAATAGTACAACTCAGCTGCATATACAATTATATGTTATTCTGTTGCTATTCTTATTTAATCACACTTGCATTTATATACATTTAAAAAATGACAAAATCTTAAAATTATGTTTCTTATACATGAAGTATAGATAAGTTTAGGTGAACTCTGACATACTCCAGTTCAAAGGTCAGTATTGTGTGTGTGACAATACAGTGTTCGTGGAGAGTAAGCTAGCAGGCGCAGCAAAGATTAGAGATGAACTCAAGTTTCTTACACCAAAAAATGGTAAAATGAAAGAAAACTTATCACTTTCACAACGAATGGGATTCGGAGTTCTTTTTTTACGACTGTGAAAGGAACCAGCGACTGTGGAAACGGTAAAGCGGTACAATGTTGAGAGACACTTTACTACGAATTACAAAAACTACAATGCTAACTACCCACCTGGAAGCGCACTACGGGCAAAAAAGGACCTTGAACTAATGACAGCTTTGGCTAAGCGACAGGATTTTTTTTTTTGCACAAGGCCGGCGAAAAAAAAATCACAAAAAGCAACCGTAGCCTCTTTTAGAGCTACGGATTTCCTGATCAAAAAGAAAGCATTTTCAGACGGAGAATTTGTCAAAGGAGCAATGATGATAATTGCTAACACTGTTCTTAAAGACGAGAAATATGGAACCGATGTAATCGCCATTCTCTTCGACGTCCAACTGTGGGTATCAACGATGGCTAGACGAGTGTCAGCTTTGTCCAGTAACTGGTCGATCAGCTGGACCGGGATCTGGCAAGTTTTAGTGTCCTCCAGTGTGACGAGTCCCTGGACAGCAGTAGTACAGCGCAGCTGGTTTTTATCCGGATGGTATTTGAAGATTTATCTACAAAAGGAGAACTCCTGACACTATTACCCATAAAGACAAATACGATTTGGAGTTGACATTTATAACACAGTGAAAGAGTTTTTCGTGCAGAAAAAGGTACCATTGGAAAAGCTGGTAGCAGTTTACACAGATGGGGCTCCTGCTATGATTGGCTGACATGCAGGTTTTATCGCTCACTGTATATGTCCCAGGCTTCCCAAAATTTCTGCATTGCCACTGCATCATTCACCAGCAGGCATTGTTTGCCAAAATGATCGGCTTTGGGCACATGATGACTCACTTTGTGAAAATGTTAAACAATACCCGTTCCAAAGCAAAACAGCACATGATTTTCAAACTGCTATTGGATGAGATGGCAGCTGAATATGGTGACTTGCTGCTACACACAGAAATCATATGGCTCAGCAGAGGACGAGTTTTACTTCGTTTTTTTTTTCTTACTTTTGGGTGAAATCAAAGAGTTCATGTAGTCCAAAGGCGATAACGTCTCACTGCTAGATGACACAGAGTGGACACTTGAATTTTGTCAGAGTAGACACATCTGCACTCAGGTGACAACTGGTGCAAACAGATACATATACCTTGTTTGCGACTCTACGATACAGCCCTTCTACAATTACAGAACAGTGGTAGATGCAAAAGTAAGTGTTTACTTACCATTAACTCGATTCAACTTTAGGAATCCTGTTCCATCGAAGAATTAAACATTTTCTTCTTCACACATACATCCTATATAAGCGAAACTCAGTTGGAAAATACGTATACTATGCGGCACAAACGTAAAAGGCGAAATATGATTGGCTCAAAAGGTTATACATGAGCGTAGATGTGTGCACTCTGACAAAACTCGCGAAATTCGCAAGTTTCGGAGCCTGTAACTTCAGTTTTGTGCAACGTAAAATAGAACGATGGCTTGATGGATAGAAAAATATCTTAGGAGTAAAACAAGCCATATAATATGATCGTATACCATTAGAGACGAAAATAGCAAAATGAAATCTATGGTCATGGGTGGAACGAAGTGTTAGGAAGTTACATACCTTGTCTTTTATATAGTATGACAGAGAGGGTCCAATGTCAGAAGGGATCATGGGGGTAATCTGAGGTATTTTTGTCACTCCGTATGACTTTTTCCTTAAGATTATTGTTATTTTAACATCAAGCTCGCGTCTAGTACCTGTGGTTACAAACCAGACTACAATACAAGGGTAAAGAAGCATGCAACGCTAGTCTTCCCACTAACAAAGATGATACTAAATCTCAGTGGCAACGTGTCAGTGCATGGCACAGTTTAATTAAAATATTGAAGAATTGTTCAATTTAAAATGTGTGTTCATGATATTAACAGTTATTATTTTGTTAAAAATACAGCAGATTGGGTCATTAGCTCAAAATGTGACCAGATTTATTTTAAAATATTTAAGTTTTAACATTACATTACAGACATTACATTGTACATAATTGATAACTTTTTGAAACATGGTTCAACATAGTTCATGATGTGTTTAAAAAGTTTGTCAAAGGCTAGTGAAAATGAGGCATTTTTCCTAATAAATGTAATGTAAGTGATCATCTGAAAATTTAACAAGTACTGAGACAAATAAAAAAAAAAGAGCTGAATATTGATATATGTTTCCCACTTTGTCATTGTTGTTAATTATTGTGAGAAATCTTAACGTGACCAGAGTCTTCACATTGTTAATAATATATAAAGGCAAGCTAAGCAAATTTGTTATTTCAGAAGAGTATCAAATTAGTAGCCCTTCGTATGACTCAGTACGCATGATTTAGATCCCGGGGTTAGACTCAAAATTCTCTTTGTAACGAACCCCTGCCGCTTATTGTGAACCTCTGATTTCGCTCGCAATCGCTCGTATATAAACGGTTAGTGTTCGATCCCCGGTCGAGTAATACCAAAGACTTACAAAAATGGTACTAACAGCTACCTTGCTTGGCGCAAAGATTAAGAGGTTAGTGTTAGGACTGGTTGGCCTGGCGTCGGGATAATGTGACTGGGTGGGACACCATGCTACAAGTCTGCGGCATGATGCCCCAGTGCTAGACGTCACTATAAACTGCCACGGTGCAGACATCGTAGCGATAGGACTGAAAAATTGTTAAAGCTACGTTAAAAGTCATAATCACATTACATCACATCACAAAGTTAGTTACATATCCAGTACTATTAAATGAAGTTAGACCATTTCAACAAAAGTTGTAGCCTATAAGTAATTCAGTCTTAAACTAGACGTAATTGTTACTATTGCATGAAAGTAATACGAGACAACAAAAGCCGCAGTATGTAGATAATTCACTCTTAAACCTTGATATGAATCATATGAGATGAGCTCATGATGCTCTATACCATTTTAATGAACATTTGAAAACGAAGTAATGTATTCAACCTTACACCAAGTTTTACCCAGAAAACTCAACGAATATTAGTTACCCACGTACAGAAACATATAATCATAGAACCTCTACGATATTCCTGAGGCAATGAAAGTACGATTGGAGTCGTATTAAACTTTATCACAGGATGTTTTGGGAAGTCATTAATATTTGGAAACAAATGGGCAGTAACCAAAAAACAAAAATTCCTTCAACTATTTTTATGTCATTGTGTAGTTTCTTTTTCTTTTCAACCTCCGTTCACCATATAGCATGCGTATTAATATGTACAAATATAATGGCTGTCTGTCTGAGTAAATCGATTCGAGATCTTTAGGAAGTTCAATGATTTCTACATGTATGTTGAAAAGCAAATTACTCATGCAAGATGTTGCGTCTTTTATAAAATGTATACACTAAAGGATATATATCTGTCCCTAACAAAATCACTTCTTTTAAAAGATGTGATCAATTTTGTCAGAGTTGACCTCATTGTATCTATTTCTGTATCAGTCAGTCAGTCAGTCAGTCATTCAGTCAGTCTGTCTGTCTGTCTGTCTGTCTGTCTGTCTGTCTGTATGTATGTATGTATGTATGTATGTATGTATGTATGTATGTATGTATGTATGTATGTATGTATGTATGTATGTATGTTTATTAATCTATCAGATGATATGTTTATCTCTCTCTCTCTCTCTCTCTCTCTCTCTCTCTCTCTCTCTCTCTCTGTCAAACTTTGTCTGTCTATGAATCCATGCACCTACATTTCACATTACGTATCTATCAAACTAAATATGAAAATCTTAAGTCTCTCAGTACAAATATGAATAGGACAGTTAAGATTCAGAATGAAGTTATAATTAAAGTATTTTAAAGCATTGTGTTAAACATATTCTGTACATATTCCTTATCACCACCTCCCTCGCAAAACATTTCCACTATTTCAACTGTCATGCCATTAAGAAAATCAAGCATTTTAATCATTTGGAGGGTTGAACGGTGGGGTGGCAATAACGCAGACAGATCCTATATTAAAAAGGCATGCTAGTTTTCATCTCTCTCTCTCTCTCTCTCTCTCTCTCTCTCTCTCTCTCTCTCTCTCTCTCTCTCTCTCTCTCTCTCTCTCTCTCTCTCTCTCTCTCTCTCTCTCTCTCTCTCTCTGTACTACGAAAGCGAAAATATTTCCATCGGAAAAAATGACAAGCAAACGCGACGATATCTCTACAGCTGCATGACTGTGACCGCGAGCAAAGTAAACAAGGAAGACTCCAATTGTAATCAATTCGACAATAAAGTTTTGGTGGTATTGAGCTGATACTTTAGTCTCAAACTCACTGAAACCCACTTTTGCAAATAAATTAATAAAACCCATTTTTCCAAATAAATTAATAAAACTAAGTTAGCAAGTTTGTGCATTATTGTGACAGGTGTGAACCAGTGAAATTTAATTGGCATGTCAGTACAGGAAAGGAAATAATTTATAAATTGTCTTAAATGAATATTTAATTGATCTGGGAATTATCATCTGCTGAAATACACTCAGATGTAAACTGGTTGACCTAAGTTTCCCATTCAAGTGGATGCACTTAATATGTCACACGTATGTTAGACTCTAGACCACGCAATGTTTTCTTTTCCCATTTGTCGTTTAAAGTCTTGATAAGTGAGAACAAATTCCCGTCGATTAAGAACCTTGACTGTCATAATTTGCTGCCGATAACAAGTATATTAGATATTTATCATTGTGCCCTACCCCCACACACACACACCTTCCTGACTATAGACTCAAGTTGAATTTTCCGATACAACATCAGCCTTGGTTTTAAGTGATGACGTTAGCATTGATTTCTTATGCATCAGACTTAAGAATCCTGTAAAATCTGAAGTTGCAGTCTTATAACGACAAACATGCATAAAATAGTTTGGTTTTTTTTTAAATCTCAATAAATAAATAACAGAACTACAGTTCAACTATTGTTTACAAATATTGTCAAACGCAAAGAAACAAACTTCGCGTCCAATTTAAAAGCGTTTGAATACCTGTTTAAAACATTGACTTTCTATATATCAAAAAAATTTTGTTTCTTGCCTGTTTACGCTTTTGTAGGAGTAAAATATTAGTCTGGTACCCTGACCATATGAGCACACTTCGAACCATTACAAGTATAGACTTTCTGGCAGGATATCTAGACTAGTAAACTAATGTTTCATTATACATGTACTTGGCTTATCCATCATCGTAGAATATACTTTATATTTTGGGAGTAGAACAATTTGGCAAATACGATCTTTATCAGTGAGGCGATTTTAAAACTTTGTATCTGTGTGATTTAAAATGGTCGTTAAATGATATGCGGATAAAACTACAGATAAATGGATATACTTGGCAACCTCCACACACACACACACACACACACACACACACACACACACACACACACCAAACAATAACAAAGAAAAACAACATAGTGATATCTTCTCTCAAGCAGAAAAACAACTTTTTAAAAAGCCTTCAGTATCCAAACATTTTTCTCTGTAGAAGATACTGTATATTGACACTTATCTTTTGACCACGAAATGTATATTGAGGAACAGTTTTGTGCTTCTGTTCATTTACTTCCTTGAACAAAATACAGTATCAGCATTGCATACTACAACGACAACTGTTAGATTCAGCTTACATAGAGACCATGATTACTCGGCGCCACGTGCAGGAGAGGCCAGTATATTTTGGCGGGAAAAATCCTGGCCTCCAAAAGATTATGGCTGACATTTATAGGCTATCATTATGACCAAAATGGCGTTAAAGCCCATAAAACCTAACCAAGTGCAAGGTCAGTCTTAATGGTTTGATATAGGCTCAGGTGAATTGTTGATTGGTTTGTGTTTGTGTGTTTAACAGCACATCATCAACGCAGGAAGACAATTAAGCATCGATGCATTGGGGGTAATTGGATCGTATTCAAACCCGCGAGGAACTGATTGTGAGTCAAGCTAAAATCTATTTGACTACATATCAATCCAAGGTTCCGATATGATAACCCTATTTACATTCTGGCGAATGGAAAAGATATATCGGTGCCTGTCCTAGCGACATCTATTTGATTTCGTGAGTTGTGTCCACAAGTAGGTAATGCCAGCTAACCCATAGCGTGTTGCATTGTAATTGGCCGAAAATGGTGGAGACAATTGACCTAAAAAGTATACTTTGTACGTTTAACAACCAACGTATGACTATGCACCAAAGGGAAGCCATTATAGGTGTATTTCAGTAAAAAGTTGCTTATTTACCAGTCCATTTAAAGATCTACACTCCCCTTGTCTCGGTCATAGGAACAGTGTTCAAATTTGAACAACTTAATTTTGATTGGATGCTGTGGCTTGCCGCCGCAACCAATGAAATTCACAGACTTCAAGCACAGACATTTTTGCAACATACGCTAAAGTATAGTTAGGGTTATTATATCATATCCTTAGCTCATGAAGATGCCTATTTGAGGCTCTCTTAAATATGAACATTATAAGACCTCAAGTATATATCTATTCAGTTTCAAAATCTGTATAACTTGAACATCTTCTGTCCATATTTTTATAGCATTTTTATAAATTGATTTTAATCACTACTATTCATTTCAAAAAGACAGCACCGATTTTTAAAGGAATGAGTACTGTTTGATAAGTCCCATCTTTAAGCCATGTATAAGAGAGCTATAATTTACATTGTCTTGAATAGAACCGCGGTGTTGTGTTTGTGTTAAACTCTTATGCTAGGTTACCTGATCCACCGTAGACCGGAATCTTGAATCGGCAGAGGCGATAGATAGCATCATATAATCAAAGGCTTGTAGTTATCACACCTACGTATTAAGAGGTTAGTTTGGGATCAAACGGAAGCTGTGGGGTGAACGAGGCGTATTCTCATCCATCCCCAAGTTGACAGACAGCGAGAGGGACATTGCCGCTAAGTTTTTTGAGTCGGTCCACAGCGATATTCAATCAAAAATTGAGATAGAGGGCGTGATTACAATTCGATGCAAATTATACCTTGTAACATGTAAATGAAAACATAATTTTGCCAATAGAATCTACTGATCATTAGCATTACTCAAAGACGAGTGTACTCGTAATTTGGCGGGAAAACTTAGAGGTAGATTCTAAGGAAAAACAAAGCCTCGAAACAGAAGCTTTTTAGGGGACAGAGAACTTCAGGTTCAACTGAGTCCAGAGTCTCCAAGAGGTGGGGACGGAATTTAAACTAGCGAACAGTCGAAGTCGACCGAAGTATAGTCGGTGGAGAGAATGTGGAAGAGTGGGAGGAAAAAGTCTGGTGGAGAAAGTGGAGGAGGATGAGAAGAAATATAGATAAGTTCAGCAGGAGGAGAAGGAATTTGAAGAAAGTCGGGGAGGAAGAGACGGAATTTGAAAAATAGGAGATAGAAGAATATCCTACAGTTGTGTAGGAAACAAGGACAAGTGGAAATCGGTCAGCTAATAAAGTAATGCAATAGGCTATTAAAAGGTCCGGCGGAAGGAGTATAATCGGAAATTTGAAGCGTTTAATTATTGAATTGTTATTTATTGGATTTCAACCTTTGGTATATTTAACTATTTAACCGTCGGAGTTGCTGACTGGGGGCTCCCATCTTCACATCTATATTTCATTAATTTAACTTCCAACCCAAAATCTAGTGATGGTGGGACTTCTACAATTGTTTAAATAAAATATTTGGAGCACCTCATCCCAACCATAAAAACCCTTACTGTAATTTTTGGGTGGATGAGTTTGTCACTATGATATCACGCCGTTAAGCAAACCCTAGAGGAACGGCAAATGACGGGATTAAACTGGGGTAAGTGGGGTAAACTACACCATTCTGATTCAGTCGAACTACTTTTTAAAAAACATGAAAACAATATTTATGATGCTCAAAGTTGAAATAAAAAGTACGAAAGATGATTTTGTTATTTCTTCTTTTGTGTACAAAACATACATAAAAGTTATAGTATAATTATTATTGCCTTCCCTGTAATCAAATTGGTAAAATGGCAACATGCAACTTTTTAATGTTTGAAAGCCCGACGTCTAAGATACAAAACAGTGGCAGCACACTAACAGCTTTTATCTAGTATTCATTAATCTCTGTAGGCCCTTATGAATAATGATGATTGATACAAATTATCTCAGTATTCGTTAAGCCAACAGCTACAACAGTAACAACAACAAACAGTGTTCAGAATTTGTTGTTCTAATAAGTTGAATATAGTCCGATAAATCAGACCTCTACTCGGCACAGGTTTTTGGTATGATTCATTAGACTGGTTTGAATATGACACTTGTCTACATTCGTCAATACGGTCGGCATAGGTTGGTAACGGTCATTACACCTGGGTCGGCAGTTGTAATGTCAATTAAAATTTTGGGTTTAGTAACAGATGCTGGACATTTTAAACACAATTCGTTTTCGGTTGCTCTTCACAGTGTAGAGACACAACTTGTTTGTTTTTGGTTTCTTTTCAATGTATTTTTACTAATCGCGTATTGACCATTGTGTCAAGGATTTGCTGTGTGTAGTTTGTGGTTTATAGATCTGAACATCTCGGATAATTATTTTCGTCGAAAACGCTTGCAAACCGTTAACGGTTTCCGAACATGATTTAGATGTTCCAGATTCTGTCTCGGCTTGCACAGACGTATTCAAATAAGAAGAGAATTCCATGTTAGTGGAAAGTCGATCAGTTCATTTATAGGATTAGTGTTTACTATATTTAATAATAAAATTTATTATTTTATTATTAAAATAATAAAGTTCACAATCGTATATTCCTTCAATACACAATAATAGTATTCATGCGCATATAGCTCCGCCCACCGACCTTTTAACTTCATAGCGTACAGAGCGCTCAAAATATATCAAGAGCGAGGAGTGCAAAATGAAGGTATTCAATATCGGAGAATATTGAACGATTCTGACAATGTAAAGTTAACAGAACAAAAAGAGCATATAATAAATATCAGATACACACTGCAGGTATATTTTTATCGGATGGCAGTAATAAGTTAAAATATGCCACCACTGAACGCTGCTTTAATGTAGTAGACTTTTTAGTTGTAAATCAAAAACAGAATAAAGTTAATGAAGGCAGGCCTAAGTGTTGATAAATATTTAATTATGGAGGAAAGAAGGAAGGCAAAAAGTGAGAGAGAAATTAAGCAGGCAAATAAGTATGTAAGTAATCAAGTAGGTAAAGCAGTAACTAAATGAGTAAAAGGATGCCTATATGGACCTGACATCGTTGTTCTAACTGACATCTGTCTATTGGCCAAACGTGTTTGGTCAGTCTGGTCAAAAAGGTGGTTTCGGCAGAATTTATTCCTTGTTGTGGACTATATACGTTACCAAAACAGTTGTTTCAATGTTTCTTTGTTTTAAGTATCTTCATTCGTATCTGAAAGTACATGATTATCATTTGCCCAACATTTATAGGCCTTCATGGCAATAATTTTTCAGTCAACGTTGGTCAGATTCTGTTGAGAGTTCTTTTCAATGGTAAAGTTGTTTAATTTTTTTTATTCTTTTAGTAACATTAACCACATTTAACTATGGATTGATACTTTTAGCATAAATTTTAGGGCTCCTGAAGGCCTGGCAAGGTTTTGTTATTTTTAGGTACGGCGGCCATAGTTGACAGTAAATCGACAGTAAATCGTCATCATCTATAGAGACATTTTTATTCTGAGGATATTGTCGCTTGAAGACTGTTTTAGTAAATGTAGCCATATCTGATGATGAGATTGGCATCATTTGCAAACAAAATTCAAACTTTTTAAGCCTTTTAATACTATATTCCGTCAAATTGTATTTAGTAGTATTTGTGACACGTTCGAATGAACAAACATTTTTAATAATGGCTGACATTGGTATCATTAATTAAAGGTTTGAAATGCCAGTGCCATGATGCTCGGTCAAATTTGGGTGAAACAGGTTTAGTATTTGAAAAATAAGATGAAAACAGTCATTATTGAAGGACGGAAGATGCAAGACAGACGGTAGACGCAAAGTCACTAAATATATTTACATGCCCTTACGTCCACGTGAGTGAAAATCAGATAGAATACCATCTTATAAGAATGAATTTCAAAATTTATATCAATTTGAATCATTTAAACTATTTATCATTAACATAATTTTCTACCAACATACATATGTACCCACCAAGTTATACGTATATATCGTATATCCATCCAAACACATACATACATACATACATACATACATACATACATACATACATACATACATACATACATACATACATACATACATACATACATACATACATACATACATTCATACATACATACATACATACATACATACATACATACATACATACATACATACATACATACATACATACATACATACATACACACATTCATACACACATTCATACATACACCCCACACACACATACATACATACATACATACATACATACATACATACATACATACATACATACATACATACATACATACATACATACATACATACATACATAATTACTTACTGTTGGCCCACGTCTCGGAATATTCCAAAGTTTTGGTCCCGTTCGTTCCATTGTTGCTTTTGGTGCCATTCGTTCCATTGTTGCTTTGATGATAAATTAAGAAATTGTATCTGGAGACAGACATGGTTAGTCAAATTGTATCCTCGTGGAGTTACCAAACTGTATAAATATTAGTTTCTAGATGTTGATATTTCAGGCTATCATCAACTATGTCTTGTCTCCATGACCTAATATCCACCACTGATAACCTTTCTAGCTGCGGTATGCGACCGACTGTTCCTACCTGTCGTAATAGCTAGATTACACGGAGAGCGCGATAGAACGGATTATCAACTTGAAGTCAAGTCCGTAATCTTGACGTGAAACTTTTGTCCTGACCTCGTACACTCCATGTATTGATAACAAACTAAACAAATTCGGAATCATCTTTTGTCGAACTAAATTTAAAGTTAATTAGTTTGGCCAGAATTTCCTCTTTTTTTTTGTTTCGATGTTAAGATACTCACACTTTTTACTAATCTCGTCTGTACTTTGAGTGAAAGACTGAAACGCCACCTTTTTTAAGGAAAGCGTTCTTGTATCAAATCGATGCGGAGACCACCGTTGGCAGATGTTGAGTGCGCTAATTGATAGCAAATAATCCGCCATAACGGCAGCTGTATACCGACGCCCATAATAGATGGCGTGTTGAAAAATACATCTTCCTTCTAAATTCAAAGTTGTCTATTACTAATGTTCATTTGTGGAAATGTCCAGTAATGAGATTTTTCTTTTCTTTCTTTCGTTGAAGTTTTTCATTTACCTGTACGGTATAAACGGCACTTTTCAAGTGTCAAATAACAGCTTGATGTGGCACAGCTAACATACTCTAACCGTCAAAAAGACGCCAGACAGTATAATCTTTAGATATGATACCAACAACAACGATGCTTCTTCAGTAATTATTAATCGAGCTGTAAAAAAGACTTCCACACACAAACACAAAAAAATCCAAGCATAACGACTGGTTAGAGATTTATATTCCGTCCATTTCTGGTTCTACCGTTCGCCTCTGACGTGTGATGTTGCAGGTTCGAATCCCCGGCCGAGCCACGCAAAAGACTTATCAAAACCGTATTAGCAGCTGCCTCGCTTGGCGCTCAGCATTAAGAGATTAACTTTACAGCTGGCCGGCCTGGTGTTTGGATAATGTGACTATGTGAGACATGATGTTACATGTCTGCGGCAAGATGTCCCAGTGCTAGACACCAATATAAACTGTCACACTGCATAACATACGGGACTGATTTATTCATTTTCGGTTGGCGGGAATAGAGTGGGGTGAAGGGATGACAAAGTTGGGGAAAAGAGAGCCATGGGATTTGTAAAAATAATGTCATGCCCTCATTGTAGTATAAGCCTTAATTTAATTAGCCTTGAAATATCATTTGACTGTAAAAAAAAAAAAATAATCAGATATTCCACACTGGACTGGAACTGGTGCACACCAACAGCTGGTTTATGTTAAGTGTTCAATAGGGTTTAAGTAATGGGGTAAAATACTTTCAGGACAGTCTTTACACACCTTCCTAGCTGTAATGATATCTTGCATTCAATAAATAGTATAGAACGCCTTATGTATTTATTCTTCAATAATAAACAACATTACACTCATAGAGCTTGAAAAAAAAATATTCTTGATATAATTGAAAAGTGAACCTATTATATTCTTTATGTTAACCGAAAAACAACAACAAAAAAGAACAACTGTACTGACGTGTAAGAATATAATATCTTGACTCAAAGGAAATCCACACACCCGCCCTTTCCCGTATTTTACTTATTCACTGTCGTTACTTTTTCTGGAAATAATTTATCTATTTTACTTATTCTCTTTTACCTCACTTTATTGAACCAATTCCTCTTTAATCTTATTTGACTGACTTCTCTTTTTAACTTAATCTATTTTTCTACGATTGATGAAACTAATTCAGGAGTGCTGAGGGATTATATGGATCATTTGTATAATTTTCGGAATCACAAGTTCATGGATTTAAAAGGTTCTATTTTATTTATGAGAAAATGATTTCATTTTTTCAAGAGTTTACTATCATAAAAATTAAAACAAAATCTGAAATCGTAAGAAATTTTGACCCAATTTTTTGTATCTACTGAGAAAGAATTGAGCGTGCATGTGGGTATATCAGACATGAATTTCTAGCATAACATACACTTAATACGTACAAATATGCAAATTGATAAAGGGTAACAGATTAACACTTGTAACTCGTACTCTCTCAAGGTCACGTACTGTAAATTAAAATAATGGAATTATTTCAATAACTTTTTAGTATGAATAAGATGTATATAATTATCCCTCGATTACTAACTCATTTTTTTTTACAAGCAGCCAAATGGGGGTGGGGTGGTTGATGGTTGCGGGCAATCTAGATAGGACTAGTAGCTTGCGCTATTTAGGTAGGAGAGAGTCGCAAAACAACTGGAAAGTTTCCTATAGTACGTTTTCTATACAGTTAGATGGTTACAAGGTTATAATTATGCCCAGGGAACGCTTAAAATGCAAACTTTTCGGAGGGCATTTTATCCCAGACTCCTCGACAACTTTATTACCCCTATTATCATCCATCCCCTAACCTCAGTCGCATCAACACAGTGATATATATATATATATATATATATATATATATATATATATATATATATATATATGCCTTGTAAATGACAGACACGGTTAAACCCAATAGTGGATCACTAAAAATTAATTTTAAATTCAGTTAAGATACAGAGAGTGTTGCAAAAACGCAGTTTCTTGCTGTCAAGCCGTATTTAACATGTGACTATTCGACTCGGTCTTTCACTGTGTTTATAACTCGATATTGACCGGACATATACCTGCATAAATCTCCATTTGCAACGATATTACTAGAGTCTACACTGGCTTTCTTTTAATTATATAACTTAATTCGCGCTGACCCTTTTAAAAGTCAAGGTGACCTTTACAGTTTACATTAAGAATCTTGCCTTTTTACAGTAAAGATTCATTGATTAGTCTTTTTGGCATTAGTCTGTTTGGTATGCCTTATATATGGTAGGACATACTACAAAATTTTATAATGACATAGAGAAAATTATGATAGAACAGAAGCCCCAAAAATGTAATAGGTAGATGTTACCTTGCATTTAAGTGTATACATATAATGAACACTGACGAGCAAAAGCTGAACGGAAGAACTTAACATATGTGCATAAATATAAATAATAATAGGAGAAAAAGATTAAATATCACTATGTCTATACCGTAAGAAAGATATAAATAGAGAGTAGGATATGTTTGGTTTTAAAATCAGATTTCACAATTTTAGAATATTTCAAAGCTAAACGAGTTAAGGTTGCTTTAAATGTTCCAAAGTGGTTTTTTTATAGACTAATAATATAAGACCCAGCTGTTCGCGCTGCTTTTTCATTGATTAAAATACTTGTGTTAGATGCAGTAATATCAAAGAAAGATTTTAGATGCATTATGATACTAACTCTACAACATCTGGAATTATTCATCAGATGACCTGTAGAAAAACAAGTTGGACAAACGCGTCCTCAAGTATCAAAACGCAGGAACAAGCATAGATTTTATGTACCTAACTTTATCGATCCATGATCTCTGTCTTGTGTCTCCACACACTTCAGTGATGGTTCCCATAAATTTAATTTAAGGTAATTGATTTTGTTCATTGTGAAATGAATTCAAGGTATAGATACTATCTCTCCAGTAGGTTATACGATTACATATGGATTTACTGCATATGGTTACTGCTATTATTATTAGTGTGGGTCAGAAACAGATCATCTTCAGCTAGTTTGGTTGGAGTGATCCCGCTTTAAAGAATTCTGCCAATATTTTGGGGTATTTCTACTTTTCAACAGTAACCTATAGAACACAGCTAGAGATTTTTCGTTCGTTTTTTGGGGTGGTGGTGGTGGTGGGGTGTCTGTCTCACAAACATTTTTTTTCTGTAAATATTGTTTTGTCTTTTTTAAATCTACAATAATACAAATTTGCGTCAAAGTAAAGATCATATTATAGTTTTTATATATACACACAATTTTTCTAGTGAAAAGAGGGCTAGTACAACTTATTCTTTGAATGCAATTAGAGACTCAAATGGATCCGTTGCATCATTTTTCACCAAGAATTACAAGTTAAGGAGTTAAAAAAATCTTCTAATTATCTATGAGAAAATAATTAAAAGTTTTAGCGAATTTCATATAATTAAATATAATAAAAATCTGATGCACATGAAAAATTTTGACACAATTATTATATACTGAGAAATAACTAGGCTTGCATGTGGTTATTACGAACATGAATTTGCATCATAATGTACACTTAATACGTACGAATATGCAAACTGATAGACATAACAGATGAACACTTGTGTAACGCGGATTCTCACAAGGCTACTTACTGTAAATTAAAATATCGAAATTATTTCTTAACTTTTAGAAGGTGAGGAAGACAGATTTCTACAGTGTCCACTCAATTACAAAATCGTTTTGGCACAACCAAAGGGTGCGGTTGATAGAGAATGGCTTGATAGCTAGTGTGGATTTCTATTGGGATGGGATAGAAGATGAGCTCGAAACAATCAGAAAGCTACCTAGATTAAGTTTACTTTATACTTAAGTGGTTAAAATTATGCCTTAGAAACGCTTAAAATGCACAAGCTTTTGATGGATTGCATCCCACAGACCCTTTGCCTATTTGTTTACCCTCTTCCCCCGCCTCCAGTGATATTCCTGGATCCATACATAGAGAGAATGACAAACACAAGTAAATCCAATAGTGGATCATTAAAATTAATTTTAATTCATTGAAGCTTCTGGCATATTTACGTAAAATTCTTAGAACAACGTGCAATTTTTAGCTATCTCACCGGACGTAATTTAGGTCAATTCATGGATATTGCGAGGACGTATATCAACATACTCGTCCATATACAACTCAAAAATATTAATCGAGTTCACATTGGTTTACTTTTAATTATCTAATTGCAGTAAACGTGACCCTTTTAATAATATGAGTCGCCGTGACTCTTGTTGTTTACATTAAAGATCATTTCTGTTTTTGTAAGGTTACGTTATCTATTACATGAACGGTGTCAAGGAGAGTCAGATGAAGACGGAGATCACTCTACGGCCAGTTGGATTTTCTTGGTAAATGTAAACCAAACTGAGATAAGACAGAATAAGACTGATACTTTAAAAACGATAAAATAGAAGGCATGTAACAACGCCTTTTGGACAAACCCGTCAGCAAGTATCTAAACGCACAAATATAGATTTGACATAAATAACTTTATATCGATATATGTTTTTAATCTCATGTCTCCACACACACACACACACACACACACACACACACACACACAAACACACACACACGTGATGGTTCACATAATTTGCAGTCAAGGTAATTAATTTTGTTCATACTGAAATGGAACGCCTGTTAAAAAGAAACAAACTGGATTCACGATATGCATACTGTCTATCCAATAGGTTCAACGATTATTTATAAAATAGATTTATAAGTTTATTGTATTTGGTCACTTCTATTATCATTAGTGTGTGTCAGAAAAACTTTGTCAATAGCTGGTTTGGTTGGACTGATCACGCTTTAAAGTGTTCTGCCAACACTATTTTGTGAGTATTTTCTACTTCTTACGTGTAACCAAAAGAACACAGCTGGATTTTTCTTAATTTGTTTATAATTCTTTCCCATAAAGATTTATCGTCATATAAGCAGGATGAAAAGTCCATGAATATATCCACAATAAACAACACCACTGCGTCTCCCTACGGCTGTATATATAAGGGAAATTACTTAACCCGTAACATGGATCTGAAATGTTATACTTCCCAGAAAAATATTTGTGGAGAACTCACGTGACTATTAATATAAAATTATTGTTCAATGTATGTCTTCAATTAATGTACAATAATAAAATTTGTGTCTAAATAGAGTTAAGGATAAGATTGTAGTTTTAATTATTCGCGCCTTTTTTTTTTTTTTTTTTGGCCAAAGCAGGCCAGCACAACTTACTCTGAAAAAGCTTAGGGGTTTAACGGATCCTTTTATCATTTTTCACTGAGAATTACAAGTTCAAGAGCTTATAACATTTTTCTTATTATATTATACCTGAATTAAAATTCAAAACTTAAAACTACTCGTCTGCAGACATTAGATCCGTGGTAGTTTTATTTTCTTTGTAACGTCATCTTTTTCACAACTAGTTCACAGCGCTACTCACGGCCTCGTAGAGATGAGAAAATAAATGTACGATCACTGGACATGGCAACAATGGTAAATGTAACAATAAATAATCTTAATATGAATCAATATTTCTTCTCCTTGACATCTATGTATGTCTTCGATAAAGCTTCTTGGTAAAAAAAACCTACAGTTTTCTACCATTCTGAAAATTATGCAAATGGCCTATGATGCATTATGACAAGGTTAAAAACGTTTAAATCTTGTTTTGTTTCTAAAATTACGCAAATGTTAAGCTGCCAAAACACAAATATTTATCTTTTTAAAATATATTGATTTCAGTATATTAGATTGCTTATTATCTTTATTCAGTACTGGAAATAAGGAAGAATGAAAAAGAAAATGTCATTAAATTCAACAGCGAAATTGATAAATTATTTTATTAATGAACTTCAATAGGGAAAACAAATTGCGAAGTGAACGAAGATGAATCATCTGATGTTATTCATTAGACACTCGTCTGTAAACAAGTTCCATCAAATTCATGGACATTATCAAAAAATAACGGTATTTTGAATGCGCATTAAAGAGTATTTGGTATTTTGACGTTTCGTTTATTAATTTTTTTATTGTTTGTTTCTTCCAGAGTTTGGGAAGATCATTCTTATGCATCATGCGTATACTTATGGGATTTTAATAAGCTCGAAGCATTTTCTTTACTTGCGGCAAAGCGTGACAGGTGAAGAAAACGTTTGAAAATTGCGTCAGCAGTTACATCTTATCATGTGGTATCAACGAAATAAAATGGCTGCTCCGAAACACATGACGCTTCGAAACTGATGTCACGACAATATTATTCTTCTTTACATCGTTTTTATTTAATTGCCTAGAAGTGCAGCCGCCATTGCCCTTTTATTAATACTATTAGATGGTTACAAATATGCCCTGGACACGATTAATATGCACAAGCTTCTGAGGGCTTCCATCTTACAGACCTTCTGTCTATTTGTTTACGCCAAATAGATATTCCTGAATCCCTACATACAATGACCAAATACAGTTTAACCCAGTGGTAGCTCAATTTGGTATTCAATTAAGTTTCTTGCATAATTACTGAAAATTTTTGGAGAAACGTACAATTTCTGGCTATCTCACCTGATGTATTGGGTATATTCGACTCAATCTTTCACTGATTGTATAACTCGATGTTAAGAGGACAGATATCTACTTACCGGTACTCGTCCATTTACAACACAAAGATATTATTCGAGTTTATTTTAGCTTTCTTTTAATCATCTAAATGCACGCCCGATGACATTTTAATAATTACCTGAGTCGCGGTGACCCTTGTTTACATTAAAGATCATTGCTGTTTTTGTAAACTTAAATTATTTATTACATAAATGGGGTCAATGTCAGTTAACGGAAGACAGAGGTAACACCACGCTCTACTGGATTCTCTTGATAAAGAGAAACCAAGTTGAGATAGTACAGAAATAAAACTGATACTTTAGAAATGACAGGGCGCAAGAGATAAGGGACGTAACAACGTTGTAACCGAGGCTGGCATGGATGAAGTGCTTTAAAAGAAAGAAATTTAATTAGCTGCGTATACGGTTTTGTAGCATCTTTATGTTTCGAACTTATTTTTAATATTTTATTTGCATATGAAGCGATGACACTTTTGCTATATGTCTAATAGTATGTAGCAGAAATAAAAAGTGTTAAAATCGTGTGAAGAAAAGCATGATAGAAGCAGAAGCAAACAAAATGTAATTACAGAAAGGATATATATATATATATATATATATATATATATATATATATATATATATATATATATATATATATATATATATATATATATTTAAGGAACAAAGAGATGAAATAAAGCGTAACCGAAGCGAATATGACATGTATGTATAAGTAAAAATAATAGGAAGTGCATCTTTGTTAGCCATGGTTCCGATATGACAACCTTATTTACACTTTGGCTGATCGATCGATCAGATATTTTAGTGGTGTGGTTTGTCCCAATGACATCTTCTAAATTTCTTGAGTTACCTCCCTTAGTGTGTGATGCCAACTAACCAATAGCATGTAACAGCGGTGAAATGTAATCGCTGGAAATGGGGAAGCAAAATGACTTAGAAAGGATACTTGTAACTCTAACATGGAAAGTATGACTACTTACTAGAGAGAAGCCAATATAGGTGTAGTTAAAGGGTATTTGTACAAACACGGACCCGCTGTAGAAAGTTGCTTATTTATCAGTCCTTAAGTTGTGTGTGTGTTCACTTTGTCTCGATCATGTAGGAACAGTGTTCAAATTTGAACGACTTCATTTTCATTTGGATGTTGTGGCTTGCCGCCGCATCCAATGAAATTCACACAACCGAAGCACATACATATCTGTTCGATGCACCAATGTGTAGATAAGTTTATCCATCGGAACCTTCTCTAGTAAAGATGTAGAAAATGATGATGAAATATAACTTTGTCTTTTAAGTAGAATATTTCGGTTCAGAAATCAGATTTCACAATTTTTTAATATTTCAATATTAAACGAATTAAGGCTTTACAACTGTCTTAGGTTACGGTTCATCAGCTAAATATTAATAAACCTATATGTTCGCACGGTCATTTCATTGATCAAAATACTTGTGTAAGTTGCAGTAATATCAAAGAAGCATTTTTAGATGCATTGTGATGCTAACTGTGTAACATCTGGTATTAATTATTAGATGACTCGTAAAAAACATGTTGGACAAACCCGTCAGAAAGTATCTAACCGCATGAAATAAACATTGATTTCTAATAAATAACTTAATCGATCCATGTTTTTAATCTCACTTTAGAATACGGATTCAATAATTTATATGATTTTTTTTTTATTTCTGGCTATAGATTTTGTTCATTCTTAAGTGGATTGTCTGTTAAAAGAAACAGAAGGATTCACAGTATGGATACTATCTATCCAATAGGTTTCTACGATTACTTATTAACTGGATTTATATGATTATTATTTTTAGCTGGTTTCGTTATGCTGATATCGCTTTAAGTGTCCTACATAAATATTTCTTGGTATTTGTAATTCTTAAGGGTAACATAAAGAACATAGCCAGTTTTTTTAATTTTATTCATAATTCATTCTCATAAGCATTTATTCTCATATATACAGGATGAAAGGTACATAAGTGTATCCACCATAAAAAACACAGCATTTATCTGCATTTATTTACGGATATATATATATATATATATATATATATATATATATATATATATATATATATATATATATATATATATATATATATATATATATATATATATATAATGAGAATTGCTTTACCCGTAACATGGAACTGAAATTTTATTTAAAGAAATTTTGTATTTGTTAAAACTGACAAAACTATTAATGGGAGATAATTGTGCAATTTAGAAACCTGCAACCCTATCTACGTCTTTGTCTTCCTTTCAATAATTGTATTTATCATATTAAAACATGTACAAAATTATTCCTTAATTTTTAAATCTGATATTACAAAAACTCTACAACCTTAAAAGCCTTGTTCAGAAATTTTACAAAGGGATATAATTTAAATTATTTTATATTTATATTTTATTGTGGGGACATTGGATTCGCCTATTGAAAAATGTCAGACGTATCTGAAAAGTTCTTATTATAAAATTATTTCCTAAAGTTCTAATTAAAAGATTATTTATAATGTTCAACGATATAATCATAATGTTATTCAGTTATTAATATTTAAAGAGACATAAAACCGTCTGTATTTCTTTATAAATGTATGTTCCAGCAATAAAGAACACATCCGTTGCCATACAACTTTTAATAAGACTGCAACGCCATAGCTCACTCGATGCAGTACCGCGCATGCTCAACAGGAAAGCTGAGGATAATCTGCTTGTTTGACACCCTTTTGGATGAGCTATTTTTATATACGTCCTGTCTGGTATATTTTATTGGTGATATTTGTAGTAGTTTTTGCATAGTCTAGTACTGTATCTTGAGTTAGTTATGGTAGCTTAATTGTCTATTTTCTTCATTTATGTAGTTTCCCCTTCCCTATTCATAACGCTTACATTGGACCCCAGTTCTGCGGGCTTGATTATGATATCTGCTCTGTTCTTCACTGAGTGTAGGGTCACTTTATCTTCTTGGCTCACTTTGACATATTTGTTAGAATGGCTAAATATTCATAACTGTCATTTTAAATTGAAGTGATGAAGGCCTCGCGATTTCTTGGTGATGTCCTTCTACTTTCTGTTGAAACTTGGGTGTGTCACAGCAAGCATTCTCGATCAGGCTAAAAAAAAATTAGTAGGACATAATGAGCATTAGTTCTTAGTCTGCAGCCAAAGTTTTCAATGCTTCTTTAAAAGCATGCCAATTCTATATTTTTTGAGCATGACGGAAGCTCAAGTTTCTCATTTACGATTGAAATTGTGTTGCTAGCACGGAAAGGAATTTTCGTTTTAATCTGATTACATTTCTTTTTTTCATGGCTATTTGTCTTCATTAAAGAGGAATATTTCTTGGTTGACGGTTCTCCAAAACAGTTATTTTGTTACAGTTTGTATCGTTCAACGTTTTCTTGTTCTAATTTTCTTTTAGCCTTACAGTCTCTGTGATCTTTATTTAAATGTTTAATTGTTCCTGTGTAGAAACTGAAGCTAACTCGCTTTCTGCTTTTTTTATGTGGCTTCCCTTCAGTGGGACTGTGGGTTTCAAATACGCATAATGGGTTATTTCAATCCATCTATTGTTAAAGGTGTTTGATGTCTTGCAAGCATTTTGAGGTTTGACATTAATTTGAAGGCCCTTAGTGACTGCTTGTTTCTCGAAAATGGTGCTCGAGATTGCGATGCTGGTTTACACGATGAAGGTGATAATTGGTCAGAAGAAGTCATTGTGAATGACTCTCTCTCTCTCTCTCTCTCTCTCTCTCTCTCTCTCTCTCTCTCTCTCTCTCTCTCTCTCTCTCTCTCTCTCTCTCTCTCTCTCTCTCTCTCTCTCTCTCTCTCTCTCTCTGTATAATCAGCATCTAGCTGAGAATCAATACCGTACTGTACAGTGGGACATGAAGCAAACTTCACTTTTGTGAGCATATCAGATAATATAAGCGGCAGAAAATTCAATTAGATTATATGTGAGAAATTGTGACTTTATTTTTCCTAAAGGCAGATAATAAACATCACCTAATACATCAGATCCGCTGTTTGTTCATCCTATAGCCAAGAGGATTTTCAACATGCGTATTAATGTATAAATCATTATAAAATAAAAATCACCTTTACTGAGATGTTATGCATGGGTTTTGCATGCTTTATGTGTTTTGAGGGAAAAATTTTCCTATTCAAGTTAAAGACAAGTAGAAAAACGTGTGGCAAACTGAATTAAAAATTATACATAGAAATATGAGGTTTCCATAGAACGGTGTGTCTAGACTGAACGGAAGTATATTTCTGCTAACTCAGGCGAGACAGGTGTTTTTCATATCGGGGTTTAAAAATCTGAATATATATATATATATATATATATATATATATATATATATATATATATATATATATATATATATATATATATATATATACATATATATATATATATATATATATATATATATATATATATATATATATATATATGTATATATATGTATGTATATATATATATATATATATATATATATATATATATATATATATATATATATATATATATATATCGGCTTAGTTGAATGCAACCAATGATTATATGACTTTCAAAAACGTTTACTTAATATCTTAATATTGTTTACGCAGCTGTCGCCAGTAACTCACACGCAATACAAACAATCCCGTTGGGAGTGACAAGTCCAGGAGCATTGGTGACGTTAAGTATACAATCTTCCTGATAACATGTATCTTAAATCATTTGAAATTAATATTTTTAGATAACAAAGGGTCATAACAAAATCTCTGAAAGGTCTGAATATTCTTGTCTGTCATTTAGATATCTTCAAATAAGCTGCTGTGGTTCGTTGGAGCCTCAGACTCGAGGTTTTGACAACCACCCAAAGCCAGTATCTATCTCTAATCCACATTCTACACAATTCACTTTGCTTCTCTTTATAAAATTTGTTAAATTGTGACGATTGGGGAAGGGTGTTTAGAGGAATCATTGTTTGACATTCTAGATGAGATTTTCAGTAAGAACTTATTACAGATTGAGATGGTTTATTAAACACTTTATTGCACCATCTTCTTATGTATACATCACTGCATCATTCTAAGCATTCGATAAGGAAGCATTTATAAAACATACACTCTGTGCAGGACCTGATGGTACGTCCGCTAAGCCCTATTTTCGCCTTTAACGAAATGTGATTACAGAAGCTATCAATACTGGTATGTCCAACCCTTAAAACGTGAATCTACAAGTTAGTAGCCCTCTGCATCGCCGCTTTACTGAAAATTATTCAAGGTAGAAAATGAACCAAACTTTACTAGGTTTTTATTGACCATCGTCTTAGCCTTGCGATAAGACGGTAATGTCAATATTATATCTGAAGTATGGAATTCAGTAATAGGATAGTAGTATACATGATATATCTCCAGCATTGCTGGAATCGATCTTGCCTACAGGGTGTTAATAGTACTCCTACGAAAGAGATAATATTCACTATTCCCATCTTACGTCACCAACACGTGAATATTTCGTATCTTTCAACAGATGCTTTGTATCATCCAAGAAATGGAGTAAATTAAAGCCTCTAAGCAGACACTCTCCTTCTTTCAACACAAAAAGACACGTCAACGCAGACTAGTTGGCTACTAGTTCAGTATATCTGGTGCGTTGCACTGTTGAAGTGAAAATAGATTGCATTTAAAACGGAGGGTATAGGGGAAGGGTTTATTCAGGTGTTTTAAAGCTATTTGGGCTGGATGGCGAAAAAGTGTATGCAAAAATTGGTGGGGCAAATTACATTATAGCTCAGCAAATGCATGCCATATTTGTGAGATATAAATATTTCAGACAAAATTTGCGATCACAATTACAGAGGGGAATTCATAATGTTTGTGTGAGTGATTATGGTTTTTATGTAGCTTTAACAAATTGTCAGTCATATCGCTACGATGTCTTCAGAGTGGCAGTTTATAATGATGTCTAGCACTGGGGCATCATGCCGTAGACATGTAACATGATGTTTTAATGGAACACGTGACAAGTTAAAACAAGATAACCCAGTCACATTATCCTGACAACAGGTCGATCAGTCCTAACACTAACCTCTTAATGCTGAGCGTCAAGATAGGCAGCTGCTAAGACCATTTTTATAAGTCCTTGGTATGAACCGACGACCTCTCGCATTTGAGGCGGACGCTCTATCCACTAGGCCACCTGAGTGGTCGTAACGATGGTAAGATAAAGCTCAGATACCTCAAATATACCTCGATTCCTTCGCAACATCTCTGACCCAATTCATTAGAATGTGCCTCATGACTTGATTGTGGCAATATTTTGAACATTTCGCACGTGCAATTAGAAAGTATAATAGATTATGAAATGTGTTAATAATTGCATGCGGAATTAGTGTCTGAATTAGCATGATACGCAAACCAAATATTGAATATCAATAATTAACTTTGCAATTTATTTGTTTCCACACCAAACAGATGCCCCGCCCACCTAATCAAAAAACTAAAAGTATTTTATGTGTATATGTATCCTCCTTAGGCGTGTCGTATTATTTTCTTTGAAACAGAATTTGGATCAAAAATTTATTTTAAGACAAATTTTTGACGGGGTATTTATTTTTTCTAGTGTATTTAAAGGTTTGTTCATCAGACCAAATTTGAATCATTTGTGTCAAAATCCCTCTCCTTTTATAAAATAGTGACCTTTGCCTTGGGTCCCTAAGTCCTGTGTTTGCTATCTAAATAATGCTATCATGTGTCATTGCTGTAGAATTAACTTCACAAGGACAATTTTTATTGGTGTGGTCCCTCTCAGATTAACATTATTTGAGAAACCCCTAGAGTAAAAAGTTAATTGATTTTATGTGTAATTGTTTTTTTTTTTCCATGTCATGTGCTAGTTGTGTTTGATTTTAAGAATTTCGTTTTCATAAATTTGGGTTTAGGATTTATACACCATTACTATTCTAATGTAAAATACTCCTCAACCTGGGCTGGTTTGTAAGATTTTATTTACTTCGAGTGATCATTGCCAGTGATCAAATATTGTCCATTGTGTGCTATATGTGTATGCTGTTTTGTGTGTATGCTTTTTTGTAATTATGTTTGGATCAGCTACATGGTCAAATCAATATAGTTTTTATTTATTTATTTAGGTTCGGTTTGACTATAGAAATTCGGTTGGACATATTTGTCATAATCTTACTTCTTGGTCTTGGAGAACCTGTCTCTGTGTGTGTGTGTGTGTGTGTGTGTGTGTGTGTGTGTGTGTGTGTGTGTGTGTTAAAAGTTGAGTAAGTTTGAGAAGGTAAAGAGTAATGTGAGAGATGTGTGCATGTTTGTTTGTAAGTATTTCTGGTTTCGTAATGTTCTTGGTAATGGCCCCTTTGGGGATCCGGTACGAGCGGTACTACCTCACGTGAGTCACGTAGCTTTGGCCCCGCACGTGTGGAATCCCCTGTGAGGCCATATCTTTGTTTGTATTTGTGTTATTATCAAGAATATCAAGATCCCACCGGTATATCAATCATTGTAAAGTTATCTTTCCACGTCTAATTTAGTTTTAATTGCCTTGATTCATATATTCTATTAATTCTCTATATAGTTTTTTTTATAACTAATATTGTTAGTATATAATAAACATTTATTTACATTACCATATTTATTTATTATTTTATTCCGTATTATTCACAAGGGCAATTAATGAACACATTAGATGGGTAAAAAAAAATCTGTTTGAAATATATGAAAATAGGGACACATGTTGTTTATTAGAAGTAGTACACGAAAATTAGAAACTATCTGCTTAATTATTACAGTGAGTGCCCCTTTGCTGTAGAGAAATTCATTATTTTACTAAAGAAATTGATACGTGATTACACAGGTACAAAACCGACGATATAAAAATAATGTGCATATTGAGAAATAACCGGTTTGTTATTCACTGTTTAAAAATAAAGCTCCAGATGCAGTTAGATTTAAAACCGAAAATGATACAGGGAAGTTGTCTTGCTTGAAAGTGACCGTGTATTATATCCTGAATAGAACCAAACAACATTTTCAAACAAAGATATAATACTAATTTTGAAAATGACTTCTAGAATAATAGGCGTTTGAGGAACAAATGGAAGATTCAAAGGACAGAAAAAGAGTTCGAATTCGTGTAGAAGAAAATAATTGTTGAAAGTCCAAGGATAATAATAATATATGAAAATCTAGCGCTAATCACTATCAGGCGCAAAACAATCAAATTAAACAAATCAATCTATAGCGGATTTGCAGTAATATATATATATATATATATATATATATATATATATATATATATATATATATATATATATATATATACATATATATATATATATATATATATATATATATATAGATGCAATAAACTGACGATGAACAGTACGAAACTAGTAATCAACTAGCCTAAGCGCTTTCGACTCTTAATGAGTCTTTTTCAAAGGCAAATACAAAACATAGTTACGACAAACAAATAAACACAAAAACGTTGCGTTTGTAAACCTCTACATTTCTATCTTCACATGTGCTAAAACTATAAATACAACCAGCTTGTATAGACTAGTTGCGGAAACTGAAAACGTTGTATAATTCCCTAAAAGTCTACAAGCCAAAGCGACATCTATTTTTACTTTGTGTACATATGTAACGCAGATTATATCCCGGATATTTGGTTCTATACCGGTTATTCTTATAGTAAAAATTGAAGGATAAGAAGATTTAGAAAATGTTAAATTCTACTAGTGCATAGTTTTCATTTTCTAGTCTTCTTGGTTTAGACCGCTTGGTTTCAATGTTCTAAGGCGGCGTATCCAGTATGATTCCTTTTCCTTCCTGGTTTCGGAACTCCAGCTGTGGTTGTTGGCAATAGCGATAAGTATTATATCACTGAAAGTGTGGCCAGGGGAGGAGAAGTGTTCTGCGACCGGGCTTCTGTACAGCTTTTTTGTCATCCAATCAGATCTATGAAGGTTTATCCTTATGTGTAGCTTTTCAGTTTCTCCCACGTACTGAAGGCCACAGATCTTACATGTGATTTATCTCATCACATGTAAGATCTGTGGCCTTCAGTACGTGGGAGAAACTGAAAAGCTACACATAAGGATAAACCTTCATAGATCTGATTGGATGACAAAAAAGCTGTACAGAAGTCCGGTCGCAGAACACTTCTCCTCCCCTGGCCACACTTTCAGTGATATAATACTTATCGCTATTGCTAACAACCACAGCTGGAGTTCCGAAACCAGGAAGGAAAAGGAATCCTACTGGATACGCCGCCTTAGAACATTGAAACCAAGCGGTCTAAACCAAGAAGACTAGAAAATGAAAACTATGCACTAGTAGAATTTAACATTTTCTAAATCTTCTTATTATCCTTCAATTTTTACTATAAGAATAACCGGTATAGAATCAAATATCCGGGATATAATCTGCGTTACATATGTACACAAAGTAAAAATAGATGTCGCTTTGGCTTGTAGACTTTTAGGGAATTATACAACGTTTTCAGTTTCCGCAACTAGTCTATACAAGCTGGTTGTATTTATAGTTTTAGCACATGTGAAGACAGAAATGTAGAGGTTTACAAACACAACGTTTTTGTGTTTATTTGTTTGTCGTAACTATGTTTTGTATTTGCCTTTGAAAAAGACTCATTAAGAGTCGAAAGCGCTTAGGCTAGTTGATTACTAGTTTCGTACTGTTCGTCGTCAGTTTATTGCATCTATTTTAATTAATCCCTGACACACGTGATCCCTTGGTGGATCCAGTACGCTTGAGAGGGTTGTTATTCGCCATATGATTTGTATTCTTTATATATATATATATATATATATATATATATATATATATATATATATATATATATATATATATATATATATATATATATTCACATCCGAATATTTGATATACAAATTGTTGTTACAACAAACCAAACTACTAAGATTGTGATATAATGAGGCCTCTTGTGACTGATGTTTTTTCTTTGTGAATTCATGCTGTAGCAAATTAGTTTATGACAACATAAACAAAACATAAATGATTCTGATACGACTATGTGAAATTTTAAAAGTAAACAAGATGAGTTGTCAGACACACCGGTCAGAAACTCTGCTTATTCAAAACAGTTGATGATAAAAGAATACATGTGAAGGAATAACAATGTACAAAAAAATTTAAATATTAAATTGTATAGAAATATATTCAATCACAAGGAAAATTAATAGCATTTGGATTTCTCGAGTCATACAAATGTATGTACAGTATTAAGACTAGCAAATTAGTATTCAGCTTGAATGACGACAAAGTTTTTTTGGAGGGGGGGGTATGTGGTGCATATCTTAAAATCATCACAGACAAGGTAGCATATTGTATTAAAAAAGAAAGTCAAGTCTCATTAAAAGTGCTTCCTTGGTTATGTTTCAAAGAATTTACTATTTCTCCTTTCATTTATTCATGCATTCCTGAATTGCATTTTTCAAAGTACAATTAAAAAATGTTTTTCACTGTGATAGAAAACGACCAAACAAACAAACAAAAACAACGAAAGTGCAAGTTCTCTAAAAATTGTATTTTTGTACCTTTTGATTCATGGCACTATTTCAAAATGACTAATATAAAAGGATATTTGCTATCCTTTTAATTTGTCTACGATACCACAGTCAACAATTAGAAATAAAGTATTTGTTCTTTGATGGACATGAACAACTAGTTCTAACAACTTATTTCATTTCACAAGCTCACCATTTCGTCTCTCAGTATGCACTTTTTTTATTGTAAGTCTTACTTTTTATTGTAAGACTTACTTTTTATTGTGAGTCTTACTTTTTATTGTAAGTCTTACTTTTTTATTGTTAGTCTTACTTTTTTATTGTTAGTCTTACTTTTTTATTGTTAGTCTTACTTTTTATTGTAAGACTTATTTTTTATTGTAAGTCTTACTTTTTATCGTAAGTCTTGCTTTTATTGTAAATCTTACTTTTTATTTTAAGTCTTACTTTTTATTGTTAGTCTTACTTTTTATTGTAAGTCTTTTTATTGTAAGTCTTACTTTTTATTGTAAGTCTTACCTTTTATTGTAAATCTTGTTACAAAGAAAGTGGGACAATGGAAAACATTATAATTCACATAGTCGTTGCATTCAGCCTGTTATATTTAGTGCAAACAATATATTCCCATAACTAGTCACCCCTAAATTATATTGATACGAGACTGTTTCAAAACGAGGCCTTGCCATTCACGTAAGTAAAGATTTCGCAGTTCCTTTAGATACATTTAGCCCTAGGTAAAAACTGTTATACAGATGCGAATATATCGGCTATGCTACCTTTTTTAAACATATTTGATAATTTGATTTTATTCTTCTGAATGTTAACTTGACCTTCAGAAAGGAAATAAATGATTTATGAATATCTTATTCTCTTTTTCGATTGATTTAAAACAAACGCCTGGTTGTATGTTAGCTAATATCGTGTGATATTCTCAAGGATTTTGTATTGAGTGTTATCTGTGGAAAACTTTTAATCTTAGAAATACACAATCGCTTCTCCAGGCTGTTGTATCAACTGAATGAGAATATAAAATAGTGGGCAGACCATCTATGCTCACTGATTTATATTACAACATTTCAGGATCACCTTCTTAATATTACCAAAACAAAATTCAAGCACATTCAAGGAGAATCAAGTGTTCGATTTCTCTCTCTCTCTCTCTCTCTCTCTCTCTCTCTCTCTCTCTCTCTCTCTCTCTCTCTCTCTCTCTCTCTCTCTCTCTCTCTCTCTCTCTCTCTCTCTCTCTCTCTCTCAATTTAGTCATAAAAGAAAGCTTATATATTTCTGTTTTATCATTAACCGATCGCGCAGTTGATTTGAGGCAATCATTTGGTGTTGTAAGCAACGTTTTTCAGCTCATGGTAATGGTTTAAAATGTTACTAATTGCGCTGATGGAATCTGAAATCGTGTTGGATGAGTATGCGGGTACATTTTCCATTGCATATGTTGGATGAGTATGCGGATACATTTTCCATTGTATCTGTTGGATGAGTATGCGGATACTTCTCCATTGTATATATTTGATGAGTATGCGGATACTTCTCCATTGTATCTGTTGGATGAGTATGCGGATACTTCTCCATTGTATCTGTTGGATGAGTATGCGGATACTTCTCCATTGTATCTGTTAGTAAATGAAAATCGTGGTATTCAACATTTCTTTCCGTACACCAAAAACGATACAACTTTAGGACTAGCATTTTCCGCATTACCTTCCTCTGATCTCAAGTTTTAAATTTATTATTCATGATACCTTGTTCAATAGTTTCTTTAAACGAATACAGATGACTGCAAATCTGGGTCTCGTGAAACTCTTCCATTCATTAGCATAGAAAGATAATTACTTCTGTCGTATATAATCTATTTCACAGTCGTTCAGCTCAATCTTTTTACCACAGTGTCGTTTGTGTGACTTTACCTTCGTATTGAACGTGGCGAAGAAACTACCCAATACAACGAGCTGAGTTTAGATGTTCTTACTTCTAAGTTTTATTGTTTCAATGCAGATGTTTGTGTGCGTGTGATATAATGATATGCTTCGTTTATGGCTTTTAACTTCTTGCGTTATCTATTCCTGTTTGTTAGTAGTTATATTTTTACAGTATCGTGTTAATTATTATGCTTAGAGTTATTTATTTCGAATGTTTTGCAAAATACCATGTACCTTGAGCAAAACCTCTTCTATATTTCAAAGGTACAGGCTTGCCATACAATTGTCATGTAGAATTCTTTTTCTATCGACTTCATTAGCTTTACATAGCTTCTTGTAAAACTATTGCTCCCCCAAGCACAACTATTGGTTGGGCCATATCTGTTCTTTTTCTCATTAACATTAACAAATTTTGATACTGATGCCAATTTTTTTTTAATTCTACATGGCAGACTGTAAACAATTAGGTCGTATTGTCCATTTAAATAAAATTATTAAAACAATGTTATCTTATATAGCATGTGCGCTATTCTTTTATTTTGCAAAGTCTGTCTTCAGGTTATTTGTTAACATCTGATCAGTAAGCAAAACTTTGGTTGTTTACTTCTGTATATCGTTTCATCTAATGCTTGTTTGCATAATGTGTTAGAAGATTGTTCAATGAACCATTCTTTCAAATCAAGCGTACTTACTGTTATATTTGTTCTGTTTAATGTGATCTCACGAATGACTGATGTTCGTGTAAGTAAATGGACATTCATGATGATAGTAACGATGTCTTAAATAATGTTCTTTGTCTTGCTTTATAAAATCCATCTTTAGTGATCCGCCTCTCACATAAATCAACCCTAGTAATGAGTCTACGCTATCTCCGACGTCAATCTTTGAAAACAATATAAAACATGCATATATTTCGCTTAATAAATTATCTTTTGTTGTGATGAACAAGACAACATGAAGACCTTCTACAACAGGTACTTTTATTTTCAGCATTTCGCAACGTTTCTTCAGTCCTTTCAAACGTAGGTATGATTTCAGATTTATGTCAATTATGCAATTCCTATAGGTTAACCCAAAGTACCAGCTTCGTATGCTAAGACACCGAGTACTATTTTAAATCGAACATTGTTTTCCATAATATCTTTGTTTGTACAGAATCGTTGTAGATTTACCTTGAAAATATTACGATATTTTCAAGTTGTGCTGCAAAAGCTTCAGCAGAAAACAAGCAAATGTTTATTACAAACACTAATTTATTTCTTCATACCGCACTGATTTGATCACATTGCTATCAAGGCTGATGCAACCTATTTCAACGTTACTGAATGGAACCTGTAAATCTCAATCTTATCTGAAACATTAAGGGGTGTCTATTTTGTTTCAAATCAACATTTGTATTCTCTTGTATTTCATTTTGTACGCGATCTGGCTTAGATCTTACCCTTCTCAGATCCACGATTGTAAACAAATATACAGTAGAGTTTCATCGATTGTTGACTTTTTTTAACTTACGCTACGATCTCTATTTTGGTATTAGTACTTTAGACGAAAGCCGCTGACTGGCATCATTCAACTTTCTTTCTATCTTTTTCATCTTCATTACAGGGAACAAAAAGACTGGGGAAAAAGTTATACATGTACCAAACAGCTCTGGCGTTGCATACATGTGGACATGTAAATACTTCAAGGTGACCTTCACATGTCAACAAGCCATAGTTGACTATACGTTTTGTTTGCCAGATATGTGCCTGCTATCTTTATTTAAATTTGAAACCATTAATTTATAATTTGCGACCGTGCCATGCAATTAAAATTTTTATAGTGCAGTTATAACAATTTCACAGATTTCCCAAATAATTATTACTACTTGAATATCTTCCAACACATAATATCGCTGAAAGCTGCTGTATGTTTCAAACAATATTTAGAATAATTAACTATAAATAGAAAATATTCTCTTTGGCCCCGTCTATATGAACTCTTAAGTAAAAATACCTCGGAATTTCCTACGTAAAGCCTTGATTAATATTAGAAAATGTTTCTAATGGTTTTTGAGAAGCCATTTTCGTTTCTGTTAAGAACTGCAGTCATATTTGATAGCAACTTGACAGCGTTGTTACCAGCTTTTTAAACCTGAAAGCCAGCAAGCTATTTGTCTAATCTGGTCAAATTTTGAACCGTGGTTTTGAAAAATAGTTGGAATACTATTCGGGCATTTCCGCTAGATACAAACATAATCTATGGCAGTGCAAGTCTGCCAGGTTCAGAACTAGTTCTGGGAATAATAAATATATCATATCTGCTGCAATGGTAAACCAAGATGCCAATCCTTTTAATGAAGGCACCAATGCTTGTGGCAAACATATTACATCGATTTGATACAAATCTTTGAGTAAAACAATAATTGGGTTTCTTTAGGCATAGTAAAAAAGGATGAATTATATTCCAACTTTTAGAAAATAAGTCATGTATTATTAATTTTAGCAACAGTGACTATATCTGAGATCGGATTCCAATCAAAATACTAACTTAAAATGTTTACTGGATTTAAAAAGAAGCAAGCCAAATCAAGGCCCAAACCATATGCTCTCCGTGACACGTCTACTAGTTTTGGGAAGAAAAAAGAAGAACGCCAAACCAAGGCCCAAACCATATGCTTCTCGTAACATGTCTACTTGCTTTAAAAGGCAGCACGACAAATCATGGCCCAAGCCATATGCTCTCTGTGACATGACTACTGGTTTTAGGAAGTAGCATGCCAAACCAAGGCCCAGATCACATGCTCTCTGTAACATGTCCACTAGCTTTTAATAGAAGCACGCCAAACCAAGGCCCTGATGATATTCTCTCCGTGACAGTTTTACTGGTTTTAAGAAGCATGCCAAAAGTTTGACCTTAATAAACGTGCCTCAACCATAGATGGACTTATAATCAAAGTTAGGTAAACTCATGTACACAAGGTTTGAACATGTGCATATTCATTCAGAACATAACAAAACATTTATCAAGTGTGTTGCATTGCAGAGCTTAATTCTGTTGAAAGTGGAAGCTGAAAACCTGACATGAACATATCTGCACTGCAAAATAATCTGAATCCAACATATCCACAGAGCAAAAAAAAAAAACATCACAACAGATGTGTTCTACACAAATAAACATTTATTTAGAAAATGGATGTCCAACAATGAATCAAATTACCACAGCAGTGAAGCAGCATACAAACATAGCAGCCATTTTACATCAATGGAACGCTATGGTTCAAATGACATGTAAAATTACTTACAAGAGCAACTCAGGTTTCACTAAACATCTAAAACTTTCTATCTCAAATTAAGATTTCTGAATATCTTTGTAATTATTTGGTTTGGAATTTGGATTGTTTCCACAGAATATTAAAAAGACATCAGAAAAAAATCTTAAAATTTCTTTCAATTATTCTTACCATTATCTCTAAAGGAAATATTTTGTATTTTCTCATATCAGAATAATTCCTCAATTCTTTCATCAGGAATTTAAAGATTCCTGTGTATGATACTCCAAAACAGTACCTTTTTATTTTTACACTATAGCTACCACTGACAAAAATACTGACATCATCTGAAGCATTATTAGCAAGATAATAAATTTTTATAAGTTTTATGAAACCATGACCTGATGCAGACTAAAACAGTAGTATTAGAATTTGTCTGGTGATGACCTGAAACAGAACAAAACAGCAAATATTTTTCAAAATAGTTTAGTTTTGATTTTAAAACTGACTTGTTTAGTATGCAGACTTGATTATATAGCACACTGGCATAAATTGAACATAGAATATTCACTTTTTTAATACTGGGATAGTGTACAAATTCTGTGCCAAGTCCTTGTAAGATCAATGCTAAAAATAAACCTGTTTTGAATATTTACCATATATACATGTATGCAAGTTAAGTCCTAATGCAAACTGTGTAGAATGATATGCTGTCACATATTGTGCCAGCAGCTCTGTCTTTGCTGTTTTCAGAAGTGATCAGTTTAACAAATAAAAAGGACCTGGATTTGCCAGTGGTTTGTGCAATGGCAGATCATGGTGTATGTTCTTTACTATTGGACTGGACACAAGAGTGATTATATATCATATATATGCCTGTATTTCTTCATTCTGCATACTACACTTCATTCATATATATCTTTGAATACTTATAATTGCTAAGTATGGTATTATATGGTAATTCATGCCAAAATATGTACAAAAAGTTATTTGAATAAAATATGTAATAATTTGTATCACAGTGAACATTTACACTTAAATTTAAACAGGTGAGTACAAGACCAGGAAGATACAATACAATACTAATGTAACATAGTAAATATACCAATAAAAACTTACTAGATTTAATATGAAAAGACAAGGCATATTTTTAAGCTGTATGAGATTCAAATAACTGTTCAGTGATTGAATGTATTCACATGACAGTTACACCAGTGAAAAATACAACCTTCATAAGGGCCGAGTTTAAATAATTACATGTATTTTTATCTCTAACAAAATACACAATCTGTGTATAAATACATATTACATAATACATATATTGCTCCTGTAATGGTGTTGCTAGATGCAGTTCTGTGTTACATGGTGATGCACTTTTGGTCTTGAAAACAATACAGTCAACAGGTAAGAGATTTTGACATCACAACATTTAACATCATATGTTCCCCATAATTCATGCCTGCTGGATTTTTATGTATACTTAACAAAACAGACAAAATACTGGGTGAGTGTTCCTGAACACATATTACCCTGTGAAATTTGCAATTCCAGCAAAAACCTCTGTATACTTCATTGTAAATTAAGATGTGGTGGTCAAAAGGTGCAGGGGAAGAATAATTAATGGGAAATACAGGTCTACAGTAAATTATTAAAAGCAACCATAAACCAATGCCAAAATACAGACAACTGTTGCATTTAGTCTCGGTATCCCAGTTGTTGTGAGGCTTAAGGCCATTTTTCAGCACACGATAGGCTATACATGGCAGCCAGTATTAATGGTGGAGGAAGAAACCAGGAAAGCCCCGGAAAAAAACAATGACCCACAAGAAGCTTTTGGCAAGCTTTCTCACATATCCACATTCACCGAATCCTAGACTCAAACCCATGCAGAGGTGAGATGGCAGTGATCCGTAACGGAGAGTGCTATAGATCACTCAGCTACTCAGGGCCCTAGACGCAAGAAGAGCAACTTAAGTTAAACTAAATCTAAAAGTTTAATTTCTGCATCTTTCTTTTGGACACAGTTTGTCCAAAAATGTTTTGGTTCAGAGTTTCTGCAAAAAAAAAATTTCAAGAATAACGGACCGGATGAATATACTTTTCATTAATTTGCTCTAACTATTATTTACTTATTTCAAATGAGCCCAAAAGAGTCTGGATTGGGTAGCAGGAAATGCTTATACCAGTAAACACCCTTTTTGAAGCACATCAAAATACAAGGCAGTATAAGATTTGAGATAATAATAATAATAATAATAATAATAATAATAATAATAATAATAATAATAATAATAATAATAATAATACTGATTTGATTTCAAATGGGACTTTCAAAAATAACATTTAGTTCAGTATATTTTATAAGATTAATTTTGTTTTGCAGTAAACAAAGTCTGGTTCGTATTAGCTGCAATAACACTTTCATTTTTTCTGACATTGACACATGAAATCCATTAGGAATCAATTTAAAGGCTTCAAAATTTTTTTATATCAAGTATAATATAAATCAAAGAAAATGTTGAAGTCTAATACCTGAAATTTTGTACACTCTGCACTATCTTATTCAATAAAGCAGATTTTAATGTAACCAATGAACTTGTCTATTTTGTGACAAATATGCAGCATGTTCCCTTGCTGTAATGCCATTTATTTTGACAATTTTAACAAGGTGAATAAGGTCATTACATTTTATGTCTCAGCACAGGGGGGTATGCTATACTGTCCCTCATGGAAAGTGTTATGATGAGGGAGTAATGGATATGTTCAGTTGTAACTCAAGAAATCACCAATAGCATATACATGATAACTAAAATACATGAACAAACTTCCAGACTGCAACTAATTACACAAAAATCATTTTCATGGTAACTGATAAAAAGATTAAAAATATATTGTTAAAAAAAAGTCAGTTTATTGATCTGTATGCTTCAAGAAAGATTACAAGACTTGATAGAGTGCAGGCAAATCAATTATTGATCAATGTGAAAACTGATTGTGGAGATTATTGGCTTGCCATATGTTCTGGAGTCTTGGGGGAAGTGACATTAATGGAGACTATATTTAATTTTAGAAAGCAAATGTAGTTAAATCTGATTGGTCAAATTAAGAAAATGAGAGTGGTATATTTAATAGCATGAGCAATGGATATGCAACATCTAGTTACAGTAATGGCGTATATTTTAAGATTTGATAATTAAAGATATGTGTTTTATCATCAAACTGATGCCATCATCTGGTTTTAAAGTTATCTTACAGACAAGATCAGCCAATCAAATTACAGTAATCTGATTTTTGAAAAATATCTACATCTGCATTCCAAGAATCTAATTATATCTTCAAGACACTGACAAGTCCCACCCACCACATCAGGATCCATCATTTACAAGTCATATCATGTGCATAACATGTACCCAAATAATACACTGTCGAAAGTCTGATGTGGTCATAATAACTGTTGGAGGATTGATCTAATCTCATACCATATGTATATAATTTGAAACCAAACAGTACACTATACAGATGTGTAGTTGTAATAATGAGTTCCAATAAAATATACAAGTCTACACTGTTTGGAGTTAAGTACAGATTAGACAGATGATTTGACAGAGTAAATCCCCTCCCCCGAATGACTTTTATGCATACCAAAGTTTACAAATAAATCCTAAAACTGTAAATCTCTCATATAAAGTTCACAATAATGATAAATCCATTTTCTTAAATTACACAACATTTTGTCCTTTTCACATATGACTGAGCTTTTCTAATAAGCTGACCCATTACTATTCAAGTCCAGCCCACCACCCCTCTCCACTCACATGGAAAAAATACTGTGATATTCCAAGGCTCTGATAAGTCTATCATATATTACAAGCACATGAACAATTACAAAACTCTGACATCATACAAGGGCATAATACTTAAGGAAACCTGATGTGAATAATCCTTGGTGACATCTGTAAAGAAAACTGGAAAAAAATTAATAAATCCATTTGGAAATACAATTCAGCAACATCTGTCACACAAATAAGACAAATCATCAAACAAGGAACAAAAGTGCCTTTCTGACATGCTTAAGTGGTTGAGGGGGAGAAGGAGGGTTATCTTTATATTAGCAAAGCTGGAGCAAACAAAGCAACAATTCTTTTTGTATGGAGATTTACAATGTCTAGGATAAATTGCAATAAATACAAATAGTTGCAGATAAAAACTCAAATATTGTGAAGCTGAAAAATGGTAATAAACTCAACTCAGGACAAGTCTTCTTTAACCAAAACAGATGTGTATGCATATAACTTATGACAAATGAAAAATATACATACTCCAAACACTGTTATTTCCATTGGGTTTATAAGAAATCACACCCAACAAGTGAACTGAAAAAGTCTGCATGAAACAAAATATCTTTAAAAACTACTACAGACTGTTGGTACAAACAGAAAGCTGCTGTAAAACTGGATCATAAAAATCAACCTTACTAAACACCTTCATAAAAAGGACACTGCCTCAAAAGGTCAATACCCATTTCTTTTTATTACATGTATACACTGAAATGATTGGGATTTATTCATAAGTCATATATATAAATGCACAAACATAAAAAAAGAATAAAAACTCAATTCATATTATCCAAAATGTAACAATGTTGATTAAAATAACCGAGTCAAAAGTGGAGCCAAATCACCCCCTAACATAAAAGGACCACATGTGTATAAATGTCAAGTTCCGTGGGTCTCATGGGAATAAGAAAAATACAAATTTACATTAATACAAACACAACCTGTTAATTAGAACTACCTGTATATTGTCCACTGGGTGGTGATTGTCATATAAACTTCATACTGGTATATTTCAAATCATTAAATTTTGCTAAATTCCTCTTCTAATATTAGAATAAAAAGGGTTAATCTGTATTCAGATTAATCATAGAACAAGTGACTCTTTTCCAGCTAACAAAAAGTGCAGTACCCAATTTGCATTAGACAGGTTTTATTGAACACACACCCAATGAATACCATAAAATACATTTTCTTTCTAGTAGAAATAGTCTCTAATATGATTGGAAAAAATAAATTAAAAAAAAATTTGTTCATTTAGATGAAACTTGAAATAGCTCCATATCAGAAATTGATATTTTACAACTCACTTTCTTGACTGACAGTAGAGACATAGGGGTGTTGAACTTCTCATGTAAAAATGTCTTAGGGAGTGGAGTAACTCTATAATCATAATTTTTAAAAAAACATGCTAAAAAAGATAAAATGCATAATTAATATGGCCATTTTGATATACACTGGGTTATATCCAAAGCCTCTCACCGGGAATTATGTGACAAGCAATAACAAAAGAAGCATTGGTACTATCAAACAACAGTTCTACTGACTGTGAATTGAGCTACCCTTTTTATGAGACCTTAAGATGATGACATGAACTTCACAAGAAAATGTAAAAATAAATGCTGAGAATTATAATAAAAAGCGAGAGCTCAAGTTGGCTTTAAGATGCTTACATGACTGAAATCCACCTACAAGACAAACTGAAGGGCAGTTAGTAGGGAAAACTGGTGTAGTATTGTGCTTTCTGTTAAGCTTTCTTCACATTTTGTTGTCTAATTAAAAAAAGTTGTTTGATGGTTTCTCCACCATTTTTAATATCTGATAAATCAGCATCAGTTCCTTAAAATTTTAAGGCAGTCAAACCAGGATGTTTATTGTTGAATTTGATCAAAACATGACAGCTTTTGAGAAGGAGTCATCTACAGGTTTTTCTTTATTTAGTAACAAAGGTCATATTGGATAGATGATCTTTATTATCTGTATACATTTTTAAAAAACTTCATACAAAAAAGTTTGTTCTTGTCAAATTTTATCAAATTTTGTCGACAAACTTTGTGAAGTGTTCTGAAGTTTCCTAAAATAGATTTTAACGATGGTGGCACTACTGGACTTTGAATGGCATCATTTGTACCTGACAGATCTTTGTGCAACAATGATTTCTCAAATAGTGCAGATACATTCTATTTTGTCCTTTTAAGATTTTTCTTTTCCAAGTAGCACTGGCTGTACTTGATGTTGCATCATTATCATTATCAATACAAACCCAAAAGGCTTTTAATAACAGGATGGATTCTGTAAAATTTGGCCACAATATTCTGTTCAACAGTTTTGGAGAAGTCATTTAAAGGTATATATTATTTTTTAACAGTGGTAGCTAATTTTTGAAAACAAATCGTCATTATGCAAACCTGAAAGGCTTTTAATTCAAAATGTTCCCTTCCAAATCTGGTTTAAATTGGGCAGGTGGGTTGGAGGACAAGATTAAAACAGCAATGTTGACAGAGGCACTATGGACAATGCACAATAGATCATACATTCAAATCACTTGGCCTTACAGCCATCAAGGTCTAAAATAAATAATCTTACTGAAACTATTTTGGATCTACAATGATGTAGAACAGATACAAAAATACAAAATACATAAATGAAGTACACTGAGTGTCTTCTCATAATAACACATGCTAAATAATACTTGTCTTTTCAGCAAACCATATGTGAAAAAAATATGGCTGATACAGAGCATGTTTAAAAAGAATATTCTGGATACATTCATAGGAAAATGGAGATATCATATTTAGAAAAAGCATATGAAAAATAAAAAGACATACAGAAACAATGCTATTAAATAAACAAAACAAAAATAACCCCTCTGAAAGCCTTTACACTGTGCATATAGTATGATAAATTAAAATGTGTTGTACAGAACTAAATATATATTTTTAACATAAGCATGTTTTACAAAAGAGCAAATAGTATAAATATTTTTTTTAAGAAAATGCTGCTCAGATCTCTTCTTTCCAAGTACATTTTTCAAATACATATGAAAATAAACATTCAATGCTCTGTGTTATAAATCTTTAAAAAAATTGTATTCTTGACATAAAGATTTCCTAACCTTGACTTAGAAAAACATTTTTTATGCAGTTGAATCCATGCGTTTAAATTTAAATTTAGAAACTTAGGAAACAGAAGGTTAGGCATCTCATTACATACAGAAATACTTTTTTTTATTACCATGAGAAATATACATTTACCAATGTAAATGTATATATCACCCAAACAAACTTTAAGTAGACTGGTTCTAAAATAATTTTTCAAAAATACTTTTCTCAAACTCTATATACATAATTTCAGGAGTTACCTCACAAAAAAAAAATTAGGTCTGACAATATTCTGTCTGTGGCACTTGAAACTCAAAAAAATGCCAACTTTCTCCAGTACAGGGATAAAGATCAGCTGAAATATGTTAATATCTGATTGACATTTTGACACTGACTGTAGCTAGGATAGATCTAGATCAAGTCACATAATGCACCAACAGATTGGAGTCTGCTGTTCTGTTCCTTCTACTGACGATTTCAGATATGTACTGTATAAACCCTAAACCACTGGTGCATTGAGTAACGACAGATCAGTGTTCCTTGAATGCATAGGGGGGGTAATTATATGAGCATATAATATGATGACAAATTAGAGTGTTACTTGTGTATAACTGGATTTTAATTATTTATACAAGAGCACACTATGTGGTAACAGATCAGTGTTCCTTGTGTGCAGTTGGGTGTTAATTATACACGAGCATATTATGTGATGACAGATCAAAATGTTCCTTGTATGAAGTTCTGTGTTTGTTAGGATGAACCCAAATGCTAATGGAATAAACCCCATTTAAGCATATTCATGAGTCATCAACTTTTTGGCCTCCTCTCCATTCAGCTTTGATCCATGTGACCGCCTCCTGCTGAAATGCAAAATGTACCCCTGCACCTGAAAATTAAAAAAGAACCTCTCTTTTATCGTTATACTATGATGCCTGGAATCAACACAATTCCAATTTATCTGACATACTCAAAAGCACAAAATTTGAAAATCCCCATTTTATTATGTTTATCATTTCACTGAAAATGAAACCTGACGCAAAATACTGGTAATCTTTAAATACTTGTATGTTGCTAAAACACCCAGTGATTAATATTCCTCTACTAAAGCAAATGAAATATACAGCATATATTCACCCTGTGTTTAATATTCCTCTACTAAGGCAAATAAAGAGTACAGCTTATATACACCCTGTGTTTAATATTCCTCTACTAAGGCAAATGAAATATACAGCATATATCCACCAATTGTATAATATTCCTCTACTAAGGCAAATGAAGAGTACAGCCTATATCCACCCAGTGTTTAATATTCCTCTAAGGCAAAGAAGAGTACAGCATATATCCACCCTGTGTTTAATATTCCTCTACTAAGGCAAATGAAGAGTACAGCCTATATCCACCCTGTGTTTAATATTCCTCTAAGGCAAAGAAGAGTACAGCATATATCCACCCTGTGTGTAATATTCCTCTACTAAGGCAAATAAAGAGTACAGCTTATATACACCCTGTGTTTAATATTCCTCTACTAAGGCAAATGAAATATACAGCATATATCCACCAATTGTATAATATTCCTCTACTAAGGCAAATGAAGAGTACAGCCTATATCCACCCAGTGTTTAATATTCCTCTAAGGCAAAGAAGAGTACAGCATATATCCACCCTGTGTTTAATATTCCTCTACTAAGGCAAATGAAGAGTACAGCCTATATCCACCCAGTGTTTAATATTCCTCTAAGGCAAAGAAGAGTACAGCATATATCCACCCTGTGTTTAATATTCCTCTAAGGCAAAGAAGAGTACAGCATATATCCACCCTGTGTGTAATATTCCTCTACTAAGGCAAATGAAGAGTACAGCATATATCCACCCTGTGTGTAATATTCCTCTACTAAGGCAAATGAAGAGCACAGCATATATCCACCCTGTGTGTAATATTCCTCTACTAAGGCAAATGAAGAGTACAGCATATATCCACCCAGTGTTTAATATTCCTCTAAGGCAAAGAAGAGTACAGCATATATCCACCCTGTGTTTAATATTCCTCTAAGGCAAAGAAGAGTACAGCATATATCCACCCAGTGTTTAATATTCCTCTAAGGCAAAGAAGAGTACAGCATATATCCACCCTGTGTGTAATATTCCTCTAAGGCAAAGAAGAGTACAGCATATATCCACCAATTGTATAATATTCCTCTACTAAGGCAAATGAAGAGTACAGCCTATATCCACCCAGTGTTTAATATTCCTCTAAGGCAAAGAAGAGTACAGCATATATCCACCCAGTGTTTAATATTCCTCTAAGGCAAATGAAGAGTACAGCATATATCCACCCAGTGTTTAATATTCCTCTAAGGCAAATGAAGAGTACAGCATATATCCACCCTGAGTTGAATATTCCTCTACTAAGGCAAATGAAGAGTACAACGTATATCTACCCTGTGTTTAATATTCCTTTACTAAGGCCATGATTGAGTGCAGATTATTGACCAATGGATCTCAATGCCTTTGCACTCAATTTACTATGGATTATCAAATTAGCATGACCATGACTGTTGTATAGGGTTTTTTTTTTCTTAACCTATGTGCTAACCATTGACAAACCATTGTGAAGGAAGTAGTAGAGAAAGTTATTGTTTAAAACCCAGTTTCCTTTAGTCACTATGGCCTTAACTTTTAAACTCTTTTTGGACTTCCATATTTTAGTGCAAGCCATCCATAATGTTTAGTGTGGGGACATGGTCAAGCACCAAAGTAAGTATTTCGTTTTCTCATTTACTTTCGAACCCCCAATAAATATGCATATTTCTTATGTTAGCCATCCATAAGCTTTGCTTAAGGTAAATGGATGAGAACTGAAATTTCTGTACAGAAACCATTCTGGTGATTTTGACTTCTAGACCTTTGATCCAAGCCATTCACAAAGATTTATCTAATCCATTGATACATAACTAGTTACTGTGAAGAACTAATCTTATTGTGTAAAAACAACTACTCTTCTTTAAGTCAAAGTAACTAGGACATTTTGTCTCCCCAAACCAATAAGCTACTTCCTTACCCCGAATCCAGATATTTACAAATTCTGGCAATATGAATAGTAGTGACCTATTATTCAAGAATGAAAAAGGTAACAGACACACACGGTAATACCATAACACAAAATACTATACCTTATTATAGGTGTATACAAAAGGCAACTTGACCTAAAAAGATACATTTCCAATCATACCCTGATAAATTTCATCACTGCCTCATAGTAGAGTGATATTTTTCAGATAACCAGATGTATCTTTCTGCATAGGAACCTACCTTGTGCCTATTCTTGAAGATTAAGAATGTAACCACACCTATGCTGATCACAAGTAGAATCCAGGTGTAGAAACTGACCATACTCTGCTCAGCTCTGATGGGTCTCTTGGCAACAAAGTTTTCTTTCACATTGATTTTACCATTGCCTACAAACAGAAAGATTCATCTATAATCATCTATAACCAATCTTAAATGCAGACTTTAGCCTAAAAGTTTCCCCCATAATTAGCCAAAAAAGAAATAGTATACAAATTGGGTCAAAGAGTATTAAATATGGTCAAGCACATGCTATGTAATAATAGAAGTGAAATTCACAGTTTCAACACAAACTCTGAACTAAAACATTTTTCCCATATTTTTGACAAAGTCAGTAAGATTGGGTAAACAAATATGGATTAAAGTGAGGCACACATTATTTAAGATAAGAAAAATGAAATTCAAATGCAGTTCCTTTCAACCAGCAATTCACATACCTTAAAATCTTTGAACTGCTTTCTGAAGAAACCCTAAAATGTTGATTTACACTTAATAAACCTTAGAAACTTTTAACTTGTGGTCCACAATGAAACCTTAAAAACTTTAACCTGTGACTACCCTGAGGAAACCTTGTAAACATCTCCTTGAATACAAACCCAATCACATTACGCTAGGAATATTAACGGGCTACCTCACAAATACAACCGTACTAAAAGACAAAATTTGTGTCCATTACTATATCAATAGACTAAGGGCAATAACTCTTGCCCATTACAGTTCCTTGATACCAGCAGGTGTTGCCAGTTTTAGCTGAGTGAGAGACTAACAAGGATGCCTGGCATGGCTTTTAAGTAATACTGACTGGGTAAATATTCTTGGCTAAATATTATTTACTTAAATATTTGCTTTCTCCTTCAAATACGTTCCCGAATCACATTACATTATGAAAATAAGTAATAAGAGAAGGGGATGCTGAGCATCTGACCTCTACCTTGGGTATCCATAGAGGGAAGAATGGCTGAATCCCCCCACACAAAGACTAATTCATTCTTCTAACTACATAAGCAACACAGCCAGAAGTCACATGACCTGTGACCCTAACATATGGTTAAGAAGATGACTACTGCAATTTTCTTACCTATAAAATTTCACCTGTGAATCCAGCAAAGCTAACAGGCTATGTTGATTGATCCAGTTAGGGTCCAAATGCCCTCAACTCCTCCAAATGACTAACAGCATATTTACGGTCAAAACTTTTGGGTCTGGAACTGGAAAGATGACTGGTGGGTAGCTTGTGATTCCACCTTGTTTCCAAGAGGCCGATCATCGGATGTCCCCAAAGTGCACAAATGTGAGAAAGGACTGATTGATGGAGAAATTCTTTCACGTAAAGGACGTGACCACCTCTGGACTGATTTTTTTGAAAAATGTGTCTGATTAATATATTGATATGGAGATTGTTGCCAAGTCAGAACACACAGATCAAGAGATTTGGTACTTCCCTGTTTGAGGAGATAAGTCACCAACACAGAGTTATCAGACCAAATGCGGACTGTTGTCAATTCAGAGTCCCACTTTTCTAAAATGAAATTTATTGATGACAGCCTTCATTTTTAGGATGCTGATGTGTAGAGACTGTTTAGTCCACAGATGTCACTGCTGGTAGTGAATAACCTTGTATAAGGTCAATGATAGTATGGTAGGACTATAGTCTTACAAGACAAAATCCTGAAAAGTGACAAATCACTCAAAACTTGGCAGAAATTGTAAAATAATGCATATAACCTGCTGATAAATCTGCACAGTAAATGCAAAAAAATTTGGATGGGTCATTAGGAACACAAAAATGACTGGACTGTTAAAGGATGAATTGTACATCGTGCAGACTGTACAGCAACGAAGCTAACAACTGGCGACACCATGTAGTATTAGGGGGGGTAATATGCAAGAGTTATTGCCCTTTGTCTAATGATGTAGACAGGGACAGAAATTTTTACCATTTAGTAGGGCTTAATTCATGAGGTAGCAGGCTAATATAATGTAATGTGATTGGGGAACACATTCGAAGGAGAAAACTTAAAAACTTGAACCTTTTGTCTACAATGAAGAAACCTTAAATGAAAAGTTTAATTACAGATTTTTACCTGTAGACTGCAAAACTTAGTAAAATTAGGTGCTTAAGACTTGAATATGCTATATGAGAGACAGAAGTGACATCTTTAATTTATTTTTTCATTCTTAAAAACTTGGAACAAAAACCCAAACACTCTGGCTTGCTGTCTACATCTGCCACCACCATCATCATATAATAATCTCTCTGAACTTTGCACAAGAAAATCTAAAAAATTCTACTGCTTTTTATAATATCGTTAAAATTTATTGTAAATTATATTTTAATGTTAAAAATCTATATGTACCTATTCTAATAAATAAATCAAGAATTTCTACCCAATGACTATTACCAGAATGACATGCAACTAAGATCTAAACACATACACAAACATAATCAAATGAGAGATATATGTATAGCTAATGCAAGGTACAGATGCATTTACATATAGTCAAACTGTCCTAATGGTCACCAGTACATAGTTGTCACCTGGTCAGCCATTGTAATATATCCCCTCCAGCAAATTTCATCTATTATTGTCTTGTATGCAAAGGTCTCCTGCCTGCTTCAGTCAGCAACCATATATTTCCTAACCAACAGTGGTTTTTCCCTCCCTTAAGTGGTCAATATAACATATCAACAGTGATTGCTCTAGGTATGCAAGGCACTGTTTAGAGAAAGGCATATGATGTGAACTGATGCATTCACTGAACTCCAATCCCACTGTCAGTCTAATTCAAAAGGTGTTAATATGTCAAGTTTAAAAATGAGCCTTTTTCAATCCTTTCAGGACAGAATCAAAGGAATTAGTGGAAAAAATAGTCATACCACTTAAGCAGACACTGATGTTACGAGTTACATCCCTTTTTGTTAAGGTCAGGGGGTCATTCAATATTTAAAACATGTCCATAAGGGCTTAGAAAATTTCAGTACATGGGTTATAAAAATAGCCACATACAACTTCTTTCAATTTCCAATTCATCACAGGCTTCTATCATAAGCTGACGGTCTTTTGATCTTGGTGAGTTGAGCAACTGTCTAATTCAGATAGTTTTTGAAGCACAAATAACTGTTTAAAGTCAAATTTATACAAGATGTTTAATGAAAAAGTCAATCCTGTTTTGCAGTTGTCTGACCAAAAAGACACTCATCTATTTCATATTCATATATAAGCTGTCAATCAGTAGTGAAATTAGTGTTTTGTCATGGCGCACATAACAAACCAAGATCAATGATTTTTTAAAGTCAGTGACAATTTAGTTTACAAAAGACCACCTGCTGACAAATGCCAGTTTTGCCTAATATTATATACCCTTATATAAACTATAAATTCTTATCAAAGCTGAAATTCTGAGAGCTTCTAATATTTGCAATCTCATGGATACATAAAACCTCCCTCTGCAACCAATCCCAAATGAGGCCACACCCCAATTACAACAACACTTGGTCATTCCGATTTACTTTATTAAAGATCAAAATTTGTCCATGTAAAATTAGCCCACTTCTCAACTTAAATAATTCTGCATCAATTCCAATACTAGGTTTTAATAAGGAAGATTTAACTTTTGGAAATATGATGAAATCTCTCTCACTATTTCTTCAATTCAACTTTAGACACTTCTTACCCACTGCAGCCCCTGTTAGGTCTTTGTTGGAATCAATGTGATAAGGACTGAGCAGCGTGGACTTTTCTGCAGAGTCTTCCTCTGAAGCTGTAGAGACCTTTTCGTCTTCATCTGCAAAAACAGTCTAACCTTCTTTCTCTAATGTTCATAGCTGGCATTCCAAATACAGTAAAACTTCAAAAAATCAAGTATTACAGGTCCAAAATTCTAGTTTGAGTATTCATTAGTTTTTGAGTTAACATCAGGACAAAGTGGATCTTCAAGATATGCAGAGTAATTATGATATGCCACATATAAGTGACTGATGTTTCTGTTATCAAAGTTTTACTGTACTGGCTTTTAATCTGACCTCATTACTGAACTAGATTTATATTAGAAAAAGACAACAAAAAAACCCAGATAGATATTATGTACAATTTCTTTAAAAGTTACGAAGCTCAACCAGGCTACATGCACATACAAAAGTTATGAGCTGAAAAGAGAATGCTCCTTGTGTTAGTATAAATCTGGTTTTGGGAATATTCAAAGACTACATGTAAAAATGCAAAGTAAAATAAAGGAGGGCTTACAAAATACAAGCTACCCATGTGGGCCTGATATTGCCCACCTGGTTAGCTTTGGTCTAAAAAGAAAATGTAGTAAAAGACACCCATGTCAGGGTAATCTCAAGATAATTAGTAGAATTGGTTATACACCTTTCCATCATTATACTCTTTCTAGTCTTAATGCAATTCTAGATATACTATGAACCCCATAACTAGAAATATACAAAAAAAAAAATAACAAATTCAGTTAAAAAAGAAAACAATGTGAAGTTTAGCACTGGATGTATTTACTTCAAGACACTCTTATTTAGAAATATACAATCTTCACTATAACACAGTTCTATATGTAACATTAACTAGTCTCAATATATAGCCAGTTGGCAAATGACAAAGTTCTCCCTATACTGCAGATTCGCACATATGTCAGTAGTTATGGATCCCAAATGACAGATAACTGTACTTGACATAATCACATTTTAAGTTATTGCACTGTCATCCTCACCTCTGGAACCGAAATAGAACTTTTTTAACTGAGCCATAAAATTACCATATTATAATTTTTACTGATCAAAATTTTTATATTGCATACATGTCAGCCTCTGGCAAGGAAAAAGTGTAATCCCCATGGACAAAAAGAGTAATCTAAGCAGAAAAAGAGTAATTCACACATAACATGCTAAAATTAAATGAGCACACGTACAAAATAATTTATTTACCCCTTTGGTCTTTTAATATCAATTACTGCTTCAAAGTTTCACATGAAGCACTTTTAGCTTTAAAAAGCAACAGACTCATGTTGCATTTCATTACACTTTGTACCAGCCGAGAACAATGAATTTTTGCACTCCAGTAGAACACTATGCACTCGGTTACTGAGCCTGGATCTGAAATCAGTTTTATTTTTGTTAAAAATACTGAACAATCTTTCTCAGGCAGCATTAAAATGATAGAGAACCAATATTGCTTTCATAACCTGACAAAGAAGAGAAAATTTATATCTTCTAGTGTTTCGGTCTTTTAGCTGGGAAATAAGGTGCCACTGCATATCAACTCTGTCTGCATGAAGTACATTGTCAGGTAGAATGTCAACTTAATACTTCAGGAATTCTCATTCTAATTTATCACCATCTTTTACTGCAGCAAGGTACATCAAATGACAGGGACAACCTGTTATGTTTACTGATAGAGACATTTTCAAAATATAGGGTTCAACTTCTCTATGAATCCCAATCACTGATACATTATCAGCTGAAAATCAATACAATTCTGCCAACATGTTCCATATTTCTTCAAAGCATTGTCAAATAAAATAAGTTTTCTTCAGTGGAATCTATTGTTAATTCTGGCAATGAAAGAAGAAAACTTTGACTTTATCCTTTTCATTATCAAAGTATCTGACACAAAGTTCAACTTTTTGTTGTCATAATTATTCCCATCTGTGGAAATACTATACGACCCAATTTTCATGCCTTCTACTATTTTAAGTGAAGTATCTTTAGGTAAATGATGAACAATATTATGTGATTTTGTTCTTGCACATGCATGTTTTCCGCAATTTTAAAATTAGGAAACATCTATTTGAACATATGATCAATGTGGCTGCTACCATTAGGGGTAGACCAAGTTCTATTAAGAACTTGGTAAATACCATCTCTGCATTTATAACATTTGTGTCCACAATTGAGTACTTCTGTGAAAAAAGAAGTTACCTTAGTACTAAACTTAGTATGATGAGCACATTTAATGTGCTTCTTTGTTGTTAAATATTCAAATATGAATTAGAATCTAAGAGCAAAGATTAAAAATTAGAAAAGCAGTCTGTTTTCTCTTTAAGTCATACAGCTGATAAAAATAGAATATGATGATAGTATGAGTAAAGTACATGCAGATATAAATAGAATATGATGATAGTATGAGTAAAGTACATGCAGATATAAATAGAATATGATCATAGTATGAGTAAAGTACATGCAGATATAAATAGAATATGATGATAGTATGAGTAAAGTACATGCAGGTCTATTGTACTCTTGTACAAGAGTCAGCAGATATGACTATAGTGAAATACAGATGGGTTCTCCAACAAAATTGAATGATAACAATGAATCCAAGGATAAAGGTTTGAAAGTAGAAAGCAGCATGTTTCTTGGAAATAGAACAGCTACTATAAATAGAATATATTAATACTGTTAGGAAAGTGCACGCAAGTCTATGGACAAGCATAATCTTTTGTCATAGTTACATAGAAGCCTTCTTTTCAAGAATATTTTCTGTGGGATTAATGGGCTATTAATAAAAATAAGAAAAACTATTGATATTTGTTTAGGGTGATGTATGCATAATGCTTGGCATGTATGTATTGCATGTGCCAATAAATATTAAAACTATGATTGATTAAAAGTATCAGAGGCATTCAGAATTCAAGAAAAATGGCAAAAAATATATTTTTGGGGTTGCCACAGAAGCAACATCACTGCCAGAGAGGAGACCCATATAATTTTGGCATGTCCTGAGGAACATTTCTAACTAGTTTGATTGAAATTGGCCCAGTGGTTTTTGAGAAGAATGATGGAAGATGCAATACATATGCAAGGCTATAATGTAAGCTCGCTTAGCTTTATGGCCAGAGGAGCTAAAAATATGGCCAGAGGAGCTAAAAACATAAATACAAGAACATTGAAGACAGACTAAAGCCAAAGGAAACAAACCATCATAGTTAATGTAATCTTCATTTTCTTCCTCATCCCCTTCCTCTTTCTTCCCCTCCTCATCCTCCATCATCTCATCAAACCATTTGGGTTTGGTCTGTTCCTTGGTACCATCAACATCATCGACTAGAAATAATAAGAATTACTTTTAAATATACTGGTCATCAAAACATGGGGATGACCTTTTGGAACTCAAGCCATCTCTTACTAGTTATAAAATATCAAAACAAGGGCCTATGAGAAAGCTGTATTGAAAGAAAATCCATGTCCTTTATTCATTCCTTCACATTTCTACCCATCCAGATTTGAACCTCTCAACACAGCTTACAAATTGTTATGAAATTGTTATACCACGAACAGTACATAAGGCCAGATTCAGTAACAAAAGGTCTTTTTTGTATGATATCTGGATAAAGAAACATGTTACTTGAGGAATGTGATATTAACCAAGAATATGTCAAGATAAGACATGACAGGCTAAACTTGTATTAAAATGTCTTCATTGGTTCAAAAGTATACCATGGATAAAGACACCAGTCAATTACAATTTGCCATGCTGTGACCTTAATCGTGTGACAGGGGATATAGCTATGGTATGTGATACACTATCTGTATATGATATATAATTGGCTTCAGTTTTATTGAAATATCTTCTGCAGTTCAAAAATTAT